>JAIPMN010000099.1:10441-20570 GCA_020650975.1 Apostichopus californicus | reverse complement strand
TTACATAATATATCAGAAAGACAAACATAGTGCTCTTTTACAATTTTTCCAGAAGGATGATTCTTGTTTATTGTCCAATGTCTGGACTTTAATACATTTGACGAACTTAACTCATGGACAATATAAACTTTCATATTCTGTAAGACAGCCAGATCTGCAGTGGCCTAAAAAAAATATCATTATCGCCGTGTATTAGCAGTGTAATAATTATTTATAAGAAGTGCGTATCACGTACGATTGCTAGCTTAGCTTCATAACATGCTGTTCGTGCAACAACTTAGGAAGAATCATAGAAAGGATGAGAACGCACGTTGTCGTCGTCGTTGTGCATACGGTTCGTGACATTCAATCGAGTGAGGTTAGGTAGGCAATATGTATTTTATTACGCAGTGGCCAACTGTATAGGTTTGAAATAGGCTATAGGCTAAATTTAGCTAATTGCATCTGCCAAACTAAGTAAGTAGTTGAATCAGTAGGGTGAATGTTATTACGATTATAATCGAGTTAACGGAGCTGACGAGTATTCAAGATCAATAGAGCACTGACAAAATACCATGCTAAAAAAACATTTTTTAAACATATTTTTCGACACTCAAAGTGGGGGGGGGGGAGCAGTCGCTCCCCTGCTCCCCCTGGCTGCGTCCCTGGTATATCCTGAACTTACTTGAAGCTAGCGAACAGGGTCGACCCACCCAATAGCAAAATTAATACATAAATTATCCGAATTGAAGCTGGCGAACGTTGTATTTTTTTTTAGAGTATTCAAAATCATACGAAGTTTTGTATGGTGGAGTATAAGGATCGCGAGATACAATTTCTTAATGTGACGAGGAAAACGTGGTAAATATGACTGTTTAAAGGTCAATTTTGATCGAAAATTTTATGTCACTCACAAATTACAAGAACATATGAAAATAAGAGTGCGACAGTCAGAAAAATTAGAGTGCGACAGTCCGAAATTCCGAATTGAAGCTGGCGACAGTCGGAAATTCCGACAGTCGGAAATTCCGACTGTCGCACTCAAATTTTCCAACTATCGTCATTTTTACCGAGATTGGGGGGTGAGACACCCCCACAACCCCCCTCTAGCGACGTCCCTGGTAGCAGCCCCCCCCCTTCTGCCTCCTACGCCTATTTGTGTAGTGTTCGGTTTCGGAAATATCTGGTATTTTCTCATTTCCTTCAACCAAGTTTTATAATAGCCGTTATAGTAGTCGTTATAAGAGGGTTTAATATTTGTACACCAATAAATTAACTGTGTCTGAATTTTCGAAAATTTCCTTCCCAACATTCTTCATCATACTTCCCTCTATTCGTACAATTTTGACCGGTCTGTTAGGGGTTGAAGGAGGTTTTTCTATATTGGTTGTCCATAGATGACATTTTTTTAACATTATGGGTATGTTTTGAAGTGAGTTTATTCACGAGAAATGTGAATTTTTAAATTCTGAACAAATAATGTGCTGCAAACCTTGAAAAGTGGGGCTGTCGAGTATTGTGGGCCGCGACGTAGAATCACCTACAAAAGCAATGATCCACAGGACATGCGATGAGGTCGAACATGATGTGTGACTGGTGAAAATCTTCAAAAAGGTTATGGATGGAAAAAAAACTATTGGGAAATACTTGGTTCTCAGGCAAAAGTGTACATCTGGTTGGTCACTTTCAAGCCCGAGAAGTACCATTTCCGGTGATCTGGGGGGTATAAAAACCAGAAAGTTTCTTGTACGCTGCGCGCCAACCGATGGTGGCGCTCCGCTTAGATAGTAATTCGCGCCCCCCGGGTTATAAAATCCTGGATACGCCCCTGATAAGTTAAGTGTACCATTGCCTGCCTCGACTAACCAGTGTTAGGGTCAGTATAATATCACATAAGGTTGCATAGATGTATGAATGCCTCGCAAATCCCATACATGTTCCTGCACTTGACAGTTCGTGTAAAATCTGGTTAATCTGTTATTGTTGCAGATCCGACATATCACGAGGCTGCATTGACGTTGAGAGGAGCAATGTGGAGGGGTGGGGGGGGGCTGATGTTACCCCTTCTCTCTGGAAAGTAAATATGATGCCTTCATTTTTATTGAATTTCACGTATAGAATGCAAAGTTTGACGTTCTGTACTTTATGGATAACTTCTTTCAGTATAGGAGTATTGTCTTGACGTAAAAATTAACACAAAAAGCAAATAATATGTAAACAAAGCAAATACTGTAACAACTGTAAGACTATATTATGACAAAATGCACTACTCAGCTAATAAGCTCGAAAGAAAACAAACTATAATTAACAATATGCAACTAAATTTGACAAGTAAGCAATAAATCAATATACTGAAAACTGCAAAGTGGTAAATGTGAGTTACTAGTAATATCAAACAGTCTTGTAAAACTACAGTAGTACAAAGTCAGATGGCTGTATTCTACAATTACTTCAGCTTTGATCAGGGCTCAAGTTTGAAAAAAAATCTATGTAGTAACTCTAGAGTTGTAGGAAATCTATATTTTTCAACCTGTACCATTGAGTACAATTTTCCCTATATTCAGCTCTTGTTCAGCTTTATTTTTAACTCTTATCACTGACTGCTGTCGTTCAAATTCAAGGTTAGTCTGGTTTTCTTTCCAGACATCATTCCTGAATGACATTGGCATCCTGTATGTGCCCTCTCTAACTGCTGTTGGTTTTTACTCTAAATTCAGCTTCTAGTTTTCAAACTTAATATTTTGTTTAAGGTAGAAACTTTGTGCCACTCTGACCAAATTATTATGTGTTATTATGACATGTAATTGGATACACATTAGTATAAGAGATCTATGCAGGATACAACAATTTGGCTGCTTCTCATACATACCAGGTATTAACCAGATATCCTGATACAAACAAATCTGTGTCCCCCACACATTCAATGCCAATGTAATATAAATTATCATTGGCAAACGCTTGGAGTTTTCACCTAATTCAATTTAACCCTGGTCGGCTTTGATAGAGAACATTTACAGCAGCTACTGTACGTGTCTTTTGTTTTGATATGTTGAGTATCACGGGGGGGAAGGGGGGGGGGGGGGTTATGGTGAAATAAATCTTCAAATTGCAGTTCTCGACCTCTGTTCTTGAATTTTCTTTAGTATAATTTAACTCAATGTACAACTTCCCACCTGCAGTCTCAGCTAGTAATTAGTTTCATGTATTTTACTATTTTCCTTGACATGAGCCTAGTACCAAGCTGTTCAATAAATACTTGTGAATGTATGTAACCTATACTTACAGGAAATATAAAAGGAATCATTTAGCTTCATATAAATATAACAAAACACGACCAATTACGAGCATATTCGGAAGTGATGACTATTAAAGTTAGAAACTTGAACTTTTCTGTTACTTTCTTTTTATTTGAACTGAAGTTTTTCATTTTCTAAACTCTCACCAACTATTTTCTGTAACACAGAGCTTTAACTTTTAACAATATATTAACCAACTTAACAGATAATGTACAAGAAAACCAGCTAAACAAGAACTAACACATGTTTTTAATAAACAGAAAGAAATATTTTACAAATGAAGATAATATTACTTAATCTTGTTACTTCTTTGCTTATAACTTCCACATTACATGTCATTTTCCCGTTGGATACAGTATATTATCCTCTTGCTACTGCAAACAATTACCTTCAGGACTTTTCTGTGAAAAACTTCCTCCAATTCCAGGTATAAATAGAGATATAATTTCATATAGGTTTGCATATTTGTTCACACTAAGGGATGCCCAAAAAGGTTACATTTCCTCGTTTGAAATGTCAATCCCTATGTTACTACTCATAGGTAAATAAAAATCATGCAGCTGCTGTGATTACATGTCATTGCAACTTGATAATAATTACACGAATATTACAAATGTTTCCAATATCCAGAAAAAAAGGTAATGAAAGTGACTAATAAGTAAGCAATTCCAACCATCATCTTACAGTTGAAACAATGTACCTAAACCAAGATGCTTCTATGAGGAACATCTTCCCTCTATCCCCTCTACCCCTCCCCCACCCTCAAGATCAATTAACTTCTGTCTAGAGATATCGCAGGTTAAAAGTAATAGTGAGACTGCTATTCTCTGAAAGCAAATTGCCATGGTATCACTCAGAAGTGAAGCACTTTGTTCTCCCTGCTATGTTTTTTTTTGGAACACCCATTAGAAGCTGAAGAAGATCCTGCTAGGATTGAAAGATTAGGCCCTAGGCTAGGTTGTAATGGTAGACAATACTGTTAAAATCAGAAACTGATCCTATACAACAATACTTTCCTCATCAATGCTGTTAAGATTCAAAAGGAGATGTTTATGGTTCAATATTTACACCCAGAGATGGATTCTTCAGAATCTCAAAACATTAACAAAGTAAATCAATCAAAAAGATTTCCTTTATTAAGCTTTGTTATAGGTCTTTTTATGGATTTTACCAAATGTTTTATTAATTATCCTCATTTCCGAATTTCATTAAAAAAAATCTATCCCAAGCTAAATGAACATGTTATAGACAATGAAATATTTCATAAGTACTGCAGTATTGATGCCATCATGCTTCATATAATTTTATGTTCATACTCGGTATGTTGTGACTAGTCTAAGTTGTTTTTTTAGAAGTATGTCGACCAATACTACTTTTATCTGCACCTTCTCATCCAAGGTTCTTAGAAACAAGTAATTTTTCTAGAACTATTTGTCTAAAATGAAATGTTCTTGAGGAAAGTAAAAGTAAAATAGATTAAAAAGATCTCCAAATATACAGTTATACTGTTTGTCATGAAACTGCTCCTCCATCCAATCACCTCTCTGCTTCCGTTCAAAATGTAAGAAACATCAAAAGTCTCTCTTCTTCAAAAGAACATCTAAGACATCCGAAAAACCAGACTAATAAATTTCATCTGGGAACCAATATCATTTCTAGTGCAAATGATTCCTCTGTGGATTGAGAAAATGTTTTTAATTTGCTGGCATAATAAAAATTTAGTTTCTCTTAAAAGCATCTGCAAGTATTTTTATGTACTTGGGTGAAAATAACAGTCGTTATTGCTAACATTTTATATAAATGAAAAGAAGAAGATGAAACATAAAATGATGCCCGTGGCAATAAATTGACTGGATCACCTCGCTATCCAGTCAATCACCAAAGTCTTGGAAGATTCCCTTTCTTCTTTAAGAGATATATGCCATCAGAGAGCTAATGATAATTGTTTCTATCTATAGAAGTTTTCTGTCTAATATCATTAATTGCCTGGTTTTCATTTCTGTGTTTGAGCAATTATACTTAGACAGAATCTGCACTCATTTGCAATTTCCTGTTGATGCTGACATGACTACAGTGTCGCTTCTTGCAACATATGACATCATAAGCAGCAATACATTTCCTTAATACATTCTTTATCTAGTGCAGATAAACAGTGTGCTTTAATTTGATTTTTTGTCTAAAGTTATGAAAGTATGTAATTAAGCAAGGAAAATATTTAAAATCAATTCACTTGTGATCAGATCAGGGGGCAACCAAATAATATCCAGAAGAAAGTCAGAGAGGTTCAGCAAACTAACCCCCCCCCCCACCCCTCCACTGGCAATCAAAATGTTACAAAAATTCCTATTGAACAGTACATAAATATAGTACATGTTGTATCAATATTGCAAAATAAGCACATTTTGCATCCAAGGACTCTGAATTAGACCCCTTCTCCTCTGGACCACATAACACCTTAGCTTTACCCCAGTTCAAAAAGATTGGTTGTGCTCCTGCTTGCAATATCTGTTATACACAGGAACTTAGTTTCAGTAAAAGTCAAATAATGGGTGTGTCTCAGAAGCAGATTTCTCTGATAATGTGAATCACACAAAGTGATGTGAATTTATGGCCAGCAACATCAAAAACAATACGGTAGCCAATACTCACCACAAGTCTTCTGTATTTATCTTTCAAATCAACACCAGTTCTCCCCTTTTTGAAATGATATGTCCACAAGATAGCATTCCAGTGCTTGCCATGACGTTTAACCCCCTTCATGAGATTACGGATCTCTCCTTCGCTGAAGTCCTGTCTCTGCCTTCTTGTTGTGTCGTTAATTTTCCTCTGTAGAAGTTTCTTTGGTAGCTGATCATAAAATAAATTTAAAACAGATATTTTTCATTTCAGGTTTCTTAGCAAAAAATATCAAGTTTCTGTCAACTGCTTTGAAAGGAAAGAATAGAGAGGGTGTTTACATTTTACAATACTCCCATTTGCTAATTTTTCACAATTATTTTTCTTCTGAAAATGCTGCTTTCTATGGAAGACCAACATAAGACTATTTAAAACAATCTATGGAACAGTGCTAGACTACTTCACAATTTGTAGGAGGAACAGACATAAAGGAACCTACAAATGCAGTAGCATGCGAACAAAAAGATTGTATTAGTTGGTGGGTGTCTACGCATTGCTCTAACGAACTAGCAGGTATTTTACATATAAGTTTTAATGAAAGCTAAGCAATCTATACTGATGAAATTAGATCAAATTATAATTCTTCTGTTATTAAATATGCAGATGATACTGCATTACAGTTAGAATGTTCTAAATATTCTTATAATGTAGATTATGAAACTATACACATGTTGTGTCTCATGTTGCTACTGTTTGTGATTGAAAAAAACAAAAAACTTACTTTTAAACCCCAATGAAATCAAAAGAAAACGATATTTGAAAATATCAATATCAGGCATGAGGGCTTAATTTCAACGAAAGCTAAGAAAACTGTAATACAAGCTGATGAATTTGATTCTACTGAGCAAACAATGTATTTAGGGGTATGTAGTGATGTAAAACTTAATTTTATGAATCATATTTCAAGAATTTTAAGGACGGTATATTATTTCATATCTACATTGTCATATATAGTGGCATACTTAAATTAGAAGTAAGAAAGAAAGTTTCTAATACATATATTACCTCAAATTATATATATATAATGCTGTTCCCATCTGGCACCATTTCCTTCATGCCAAAGACCAGAAATGAATACAAGCCTTCTTGAAAGATTGTGCCAAAGTTTTTCATCTGGATTTTGACGTGTTACTTAATCAGATTAATACCATCAGGTTAGAATGATTTTGAAGGGCTTGCTGATAAATTCAGAAAGATGAAAAAACACCCGCTTGACAATGAGCTGAAATTGCTACTACGACAAACCAAAATAATTTAAGAAATCAATCAACCACCCTTAAATTCAGAACCACACATTTTAAGAATTCTTTTGTTTTTAGGGCGGCTGTTTTATTCAGGTTGAGGTTTTTAAATATTAATTTGACCCTTTAAAATAATTTAGGCTTTGTGAATATATTCTTCTGTAAGTTTGTCTATACTTTCTATAGCAATATGCATTTTATATATTTATATATTTGATATATTTAAAATATATATAGGATTTTCTGTATTATTTTGCATTATTTTTACTTTGTTTGTCTATACTTTCTGTTTAATACTTTTGTTTTATATTCCTATTTATTAATATGTATTTTATATATTATAGTGGATCTTAATCAACTTCAATCTTCAAGAACTTTGATCCTCATGTATTTGCCTTTGATCGGTACTAATCGGTACTAATTTATTCAACAGTTCTATCCGGTTTCAGTTGTTACTGTCATTATAGAGTTTTATATTGTTACATATATACAGAAGACTAACAGCCCAGTGATGGACTCTAACAGCAATCCCCTACTAAAAAAAAAACCCGAAAAAACACTAGAGCACTCATTGCGCTACATTCACAGTAAACTAATGGTGCAGTATTGTATAAGTATATACAAGGCTGGATCTGTGTAGATGCAAGAACTGCAGCCTTCACAATGCTACATGGGCAGGATGATGACCAGCATACCAATATCTATTGGTCACCTTTCAGATTCCAGATTGACAACCCACAACATGGAGGTTCCTACAATACTTCATGGAAATTAACCACAGTTTACCTACACTATAGGTCACCACTATGATATGAAGCATTCAGTGATTTCCTGGTTGTACTTTGATATTCATGTATTGTATTGCAGGCTAGGCTACTCATCATTTTGTAGGGTTAGGGATTAATATCTTTTGCAATTTTCTTTTTATTGTATTAAATAAATCAAAAGTGAAAATGGTACCTGATGGAAGCGCCATGTGCAGTTACTCGTTTCCTGGAGTGGCCCTATTTTAAACTACATTATTATTATTATTAACCTGTAATGCATCATCAATCATCAATGTTTTCACTGATCAGCCTTTGAAGGGTCATTCCATATCAAATCACCAAACTTTTGAGTATCTTGTTGTTCCACCTCTTTTAAAGATTATAATTTATTGTATGCTTTGATCACCATAAACTAAGCATATATTCTGAAAATCTCAGTTGCATTGCTTCAAAATTTGGCCAGTTTAACACACTTTGAAATTCAGCAAATTCGTGGCCAGCATGGCTTTTTCTTGACTTTTGAGGTCTCATTTCTCAGCCATTGAAACACCCTAATAACTTCCTATTACAGAACCCATTGATTCTATCACTTCAAAGTGGGAATACAAAAATTAGTCTATGAATGCATAGCCTTGTGGAGTTAGGTCAACTCAAGTGTCAAACTATTCAATTTGGTATTTTTAGCTAACAATTGCAGGCGCGTATCCAGGGGTGGGCGTTGGGGGCGCGCGCCCCCTGGGTAAAAAAAAGAGGAGAGAAAAAAGAGAGAAGAAAAAAGGGAAAAAGAGGGGGGAAAAGAGGAGGAAGGAGAGGAAGGAAGGGAAAAGAAAAAGAAGAAAGAGAAAAAAGAGAAAAAGGAGGGAACAGAAGAAAAACGCCAAGACACCAGGAAGAGAAAGAGGAACAGTGACATAATTACAGCGCTGATCCCTATTATATACACAGGGTAGCCAGTGACGGATCAAGGATTTCGGAGGAGCCGTGCGCCCCCAGCCTACCCCTTACACCGACAACTCCATTTTTGACGTTTCCATTTTTCCTCTCTCAGTACTTTATATATATAGTATATCATGACACGTGTATGTGTATGGAAGCCTTGAACAATTGTAAAATTTTGCTATGAAACCAACTGTGCAGGCTGGTCTTGAACTCGACCGAGTCGTCGAGTAACATGACGCATTTCGGTATTAGCCCAGGATCTATATGCGAACTGCACTAGACATATGTCCTTAACTGCAACACTGCCCATAGATAAAATGTATACAACGCGAACTGAATGCTAATTGTTACCCCACCCCTATTACGGTAACTCATACAAGGAATCTAAAAAGAAAAAGAAAAAATTCCGCATGCGATTTGAGAATTGAGCACAATTCCTGTGAATATCATGTAGTGGATCCAAAGGTGTATCATTGCCGGCGAGGGGGGGGGAGGGCCGGACGCACACATCACTTCTTGAGATTGTTCCCACCTGCATGAAAACGCGCGCCCCACATTCCTACGCCCACCCCTCTAATCGCTTCCCGATGAGTTACGAAACCAGATCCATCGTATACAAATGTCTACTTGGCTTATTTGTCCCCTGATTTTTTTCTGCAGATGCCCATGAATTTCCCAAAACTAAATTTCTAAGCCATGAAATAACAACACATTTAAGGAGGTTTGGGGCATAATTGAGTCTGGGAAGTGTTATTTCCGGTGATCTGGGAGGTATATTTGCCAACAATTTCTTGTGCGATACGCGCGAACCCATGGTCGCGCTCCGCTTAGATAGTATCAGACAACAGACACGCGTCCCCACCATTATCCAAAACTGATCTGGGCCCATGCACCAATAAATTAACTGATGTGTCTGAATTTTCGAAATTTCCCTGACCGACATTCCTAAACATTTTCCCCCTCTTTTCGTGCAATTTTGACCGGTCTGTTAGGGGTTGAAGGAGGTTTTTCTGTATTGGCTGTCCATAGATGAAATTTTGTGCAACATTTTGTGCAACATTATGTTTTGAAGTGAATTTATTTCAAGAAAAGTGTGAAATTTCAAATTCTGAACGAATAATTGGCTTAAAACCTTGAAAAGTGGGGCTGACGGGTATTGTGGGCCGCGACGTAGAATCACCTACAAAAGCAATGATCCACAGGAGATGCGATGAGGTCGAACATGATGTGT
>JAIPMN010000099.1:0-10431 GCA_020650975.1 Apostichopus californicus | reverse complement strand
TTTTTCTGTATTGGCTGTCCATAGATGAAATTTTGTGCAACATTTTGTGCAACATTATGTTTTGAAGTGAATTTATTTCAAGAAAAGTGTGAAATTTCAAATTCTGAACTAATACTTGGCTTAAAACCTTGAAAAGTGGGGCTGACGGGTATTGTGGGCCGCGACGTAGAATCACCTACAAAAGCAATGATCCACAGGAGATGCGATGAGGTCGAACATGATGTGTGACTGGTGACAATCATCAAAAAGTTATTGATGAAAAAAAAAAATATTGGGACATAAAAAAATATTGGGACATACTTGGTTTACTATGGCAAAAGTGAACATCTAGTTGGTCATTTTCAAGCCCGAGATGTGCCATTTCCGGTGATCTGGGGGGGGTGTGTCAAAACCAGAAATTTTCTTGTACGCTGCGCGCCAACCGATGGTGGCGCTCCACTTAGATAGTCATTTGCACCCCCCGGGTTAGAAAATCCTGGATACGCCCCTGAATTGTGCTATTAGTCATAAATTGCTCTAAACTATTGCTTCAGGATACTTGAAAAGTTCAGATATTATTAAGTCCAGTCCAAACAATACAAAATAATGATAAGTGCTTTCCTGTAATATATTTGCAAGTTGTGCAGATCGAAAGTTGCTATTTCATGCTGCGATTCAGCATGATAAAGGGGTTTTGATGCCAATTTTTTACCAATATACCATGTGAAAGCTGTGAGGGTATAAAGTTCGTACAGCTTACCAAATTTCAGGGTTCTAGCATTCACAATATCAATTTATGAGGTTTTAAAGTTGCTCTGATGTACAAAAGAGGTTGTCTTTGACAGCCAATAACTCAAAGCAGTCACGTTGAAAAAATCAATTTTTTTTTCCTAGAAGAAATATAGTAACACCCTGTTTGTACAAAAAAATTCAGGAGGTATTTTGCCTTACTGTGCAGATTTCAATGTCATATAAGCCATGGAGCTATTAACGAAATAGCTCCATGTATAAACAAATAATATTTCCAATGTGCTGTCTGCTTCTGGTTTAATTCACTTAAAACCAGGAAGGTTACTGGATTCGAATCTCTGGGCACACAATCAGTGTCCATGTCTAAGTTGGTTAGGGTGTCCGCATATAAAGTTCCAATCCCAATGGAGGCTGGAACTTTTTTCACTGTTCTGGATTTCCAACTCATTAATGATTCAAATCTGTTTATATTCATTTACCTTGGTTGTTTATTTCCGTTACAATTAACAGAGTCTGTTCAAAGTATCTCTATCGAGATCCGACCTTCGGGTTCACAAATGATTCAAGTTGGTTAGCATCATCATTGATCTCTAGAGTAAGTCAAAATATGTCACTAAAGCAGACTAGCATTGTGTGATACAGGTGGCAAAAACCTAGAGTGGAATGACGACCTTCCTCACTAGTTGCTACCCTCCCAATCAAAGAGGTACTGTAGAGAGTATGGTACACTGGGTCAAGTAATGTTGAGTGGTCGCAGATGAATTGTATCCGTGGTCAGTGTAATTGGCAATGCCTCTATGATCTGCTGGTATTATTGCATTCATGTACAGTACTGAGCTGCTTTGTGGATGTGATGAGTTGCAGCATCTAATATATATATCAAAGCTACACAGTCAAAGACCTCTCAAGAGGCATTAAAGGAGCTCATAAATGCATGGTAGCATGCTAGTAAAGGTTTTACACAATTTGGTGTAGGTCAGAGTTTATTTATGGTCACGAGGGGTTAAAACTTGAAGTAATTGAAACCAATACCTCCAGATAGGAAACTATAACGACTAAAAGAACCCCCATTGTTTTTGGGTGGGTCATAGGTCATTTAAGGTCATCAAAGGTCAAACTCTGTAAAGCCTAGGTTACATCACGTAGCTCACATTTGGCATGTGTCTTTCTTATAGTGAGTAAAATAACCCTTCTATTTTGGGTGGAGGTCAATTGTCATTTTGGGTCAGCAGAGGTCAAATATCAAGATAACTAATGGAACCTATCAGGTTAACTATCACAAATTCAACGCCAGCTGATGTCGATGAGCTAATATGGACAAAGAAATTGAAACCATATGTAGTGCATCAGTGATTTTGTGGTCTTTGTGTAACACAAGATAAGTTTGAACAGCAGACTCTTCATTGTTAACATTGCGCTGTCCAGTTCCAATGCGGAGAATGTTCAGAAAACAGAACTAGCATTGTTCAATACAGCTGGCAGATGCTAACAGTGTGCTGAACTCAATCAAGCCTGCTTAATATCATTATTGCAGGATACCTAAGAATTAAGAACCCTTCTTGATAATTAATTTTATAAATCAGCCCCTTAGACATCGAATGAAAGGAGAAATGTTAGGAATATCAAAATAAGACAGGGGGGAAAATATATGTATATATTCTATGCACACTTTTTAGACTTTCTTTAAATAAGCAGATAAAACCATTCAAATATTAGAACGTACACCAAAGATAGAATGCTAATTCATACATTGGTAAAGTTCAAACTAAATTCAAAGTCTATTGAAGAACTTCCTGCCTAGATAAATTATATGAAATAGAATAAATCTAATTTTCTTGGAAATGTCAAAGTATTTATGAGCAGTTTTAAAGTACTGTAGCTTAGATCAAGAGGTTCCCATAATTCACTCACTCACTTCATTGACTGAGCTATCTTTCTCAAAGGTCGAACAGTAGCATGCACCATAACCTTTACACAAGCCTGTGTAATCAAAACTAAAAATGGAACTATTTGTAATCAATTAATATGATAAGAATAATTTATTTGAATCCCTTTTGGATGATATAAAAGATCCTTCTGAGATAGCCAAGAATACCAAGATCAAATGTTAAAAGAAAATGTTATCAACAGTAGCTACTTGTAGCTTCTGACTATTTTTATTTTATAATTCAATCAAAATGAAACCTAGTGAGAAGGGTTGGGTGAAAACGCTCATTACATGAAAAATACAGATAAAATACAGACCAACAGTGCACAACGACCAGGGACTTAGAAATATGATTTTACCATCATGCCCAAGAGCACTCAGTTCAAATTTAGTCACGCAAGGAGGGGATGCGTGCACAAAACGGTAATTCTGACAAAATACATGGCGTTTTGCATTGAATTGATGATTGGTCAGAATGCCTGACCATTGTGAATATGAAATAGCTGTACATATGAAAGCATTCCATCCCTCAAACTGGTTAGAACCAGTTGGACAGCTAGACAAGCTGGCAGAGTGCCAGGAATACAGAGTATTAACATATCATGACCTTGGAATTACAGACATCTAGAACAACTAAAACTTTGACAGAGATATATAAAAAAAAATACAGAATGCAAGCAAAGAATAAACATTGAACTAAATAATACAGAAAGCATCTCACAAACTCACACCCTACCTAGGTCATGAATGACCTCTGGTAACTTTACAATAATGCATATAATATACTGTCAATTTAAATCTCACTCTCCACCAGACAAAATTTACATGCAAATTGGAAACGGAAAGTTGCACGGAAATGAACATCGATAATTAAGGTGTATTAAACTTAAAGGGATTACATACAGTATATGTGACAAATCATGCTAGTCTATATACGCTACAACTTCAGGCCACAATTTGTCAAAAGAATTGTTAAAAGGTTTATTGACAATTTTGGAGAATCTATTTGTACAGAATGCTATTCAAACTTTTAGGACAATCTTGTTATTACTAAGATAACATGCGATCACACAAAGTGAAATGCTGTTAAATTGTTTTCACAGTTGCATTGTTGGTACCAGGTGATGCTTAATATTGCTGCATTTGATAGGGATCCCCTTTAAAGTATGCAATGAGAAGAACCTAAAACATGTCATATTAATGAGGTATATAATAGCAGCATATTAGATACGAGATCTTTGCAACAAGAAACCTTGTTTTACTATATAACTGAAAGTGAGAGTCTGCAGTATAAATAGATTTTAATGACCTAAATGGTTTCAAGAGCATTGGAAGTTACATTGAAAGACAGAAGATATTAGAAATTAAAGAGAGAAAAGATTTGTGACAATTAAGGGTTCCCATCAAACAATTCCTTTCAAAATCTCTCACTCAACTCTAGAAAGAAAAGGATGTAGTAATTACAATATATTTCTCCTGTGTTAATTGTTTTCTACTTTGTGATCAGTTTGATGATTGTTGAGTTACTCACTGTAAATACTGTAAGCCTATACTGCTCTTGTAGTAAACAACCATTAAGATCTCAGAACAAATCAAAGTTTAAAACAGATATCTGAGACAAATAAATTACAGATAATTGTGTCTGTTCTACCCTTTTATAGCAATTACTTAGACAACATATTTTCTGATTATCTGATGGCTTATAGCTGTCCACAGTTAGCTGTATAAATATATATTTAGCATTTAATCTGTACTCATTGTACACTCTTGTTTTTGCATGTCTTAAATCACTTCTGACACCTGGGAGGAGTGAGAAACCCTCCCTTCCCCTCACCCCCACCCCCAACCCACCCTCCCCTTCATATAATTTCATTGCAATGACTTACATGTGGGTGTGAGGCTACAACAAAAGATGCCATGATAATATAAATACAGGGATCTGATATAGGAGTGTTTGGATTTACTCTGGTCACTGGCCATCCACAGTATTATCTTGTGTAATTCATATTAACTAGTACATTTTTAAAATTTGTAAACTTCACTAATTGTCAATCGGTTCAACAGTCTAGCATCATGTTTCATAGATTCTGGTGATTGAGCCAGAAGATACTGCATATCCAATGATAAGGATATGCATAAATGATTGCTACTTCTTAAAGTTTCTTTCTATTTATATACTATGATGCCAAGTGATATTAACCAAACACTAGTTGATCTGCATCATCACCCGTAAGTGGTCTAATGTATTCTATAAAATTGCTTTGAAATTAATAAAAACCAATCAAGAAAGTGCAAACAACTTGCAGCAAGTGCTCAATTAGTATATCTACTTTATTTGAATTAAGCGGTATACCTTAACGAGATAAACAGCAATGACCTCACGTACATATCAGCACATGATGTAAGAACTATTTTGGGCTTGAATAGACTGAAAGTGAAGTCGGGCACATGATTATGCCCAGCGGCTTGCTTACAGAATGACAACATCAGCAAGCATGCTTGGTAAGAGAATGGAGGTAAAAACAGATCCATGGTGAGAGAAGGCACAACGTTGTATTGTTTACCAGCCAATCTCTGGCCTGGAAACAAAACACCAACTTCCAAGGACAATTGAATAAGCTGTCAATATAATACTTAAACATAGGCATAAGTGCTTACAATTTCTTGAACAGAATGCAAGCAATATCACATGGACATAACAGATAGGACCAATGAGTTAGGAAGGGGTGGGATGGGGAATGCACAGTGGGTCAGATATGTAAACTACTTTCAAACCATGGACACTTTCTCGGTACCATCACATTTTACTTGAATGCCTATGGACAGAGTTCCTGCTATCTACTAAAACATTCCAATAAACAACAACTGTCCATAATAGTCTAGTTAAGGTAACACAAACCCTACCATTATTATTAATCTATGCATAATGTACAACTTTCAACAAACAACTAAGACAATTCTTATTCCATTTGAGAGACATCACAGATTTCATTTCCGTCACACGCAAGGCTTAAAGCTTGATCTGAATATGACATAATCAAGCCACATGTGATTAAATTTCTGTGTTATTGTTTATTTATGTAAGGTTTATTTTCTGTAATAGAGATGGGATTTTGCTAATGCTGAATCTAACATATTGTTCAAGCTGTTTACATGCCATGACTATGGCATTGGTTTCAGGGTCAACACTGCTAATTAACATTCTGAATTAAAAATATGGGTTGAAAAAACAAAGTGAAAGGTTTCAGATCCTAGTGACATTATGACATCACAGATTCATCAAATGACAACCCCCAGACATGACTTTTAGACTACCTTAACTCCCAAACGGAGCAAGATTTATCTTAATTTGGAGGAGATCTTTGCTTGATCATCGCAAAGATGGCGTCTCATACAGCTAAAGATGATAGTTGGGACTTTGTCCCATTTAATGCTTTTACACATGTGATATACTGTGACTGAATTTAAGTGGCACACAAGTTTTTTCATGTGTTGCATTGCCAGATGAATTTGCCTATGGGAGAATAAAATAGGTTGTTACCGTATTTCTGAATCTTCCAAATATTATTACACAGTAAAGAAATGAAAAATTCAAGGCATACAACTAAGGAAGGGTAAACATATAATCTGCATGTAAAGGTGAGCATGCCATACAAGTGGACACCAGCAGGGTGTAATAGCTATCTTATAGCAATACATGAGGAATCAGTAACAAAATCTGTTCAAGAAATAAGTCCAATGAAGATGTCCAACAGGAGCCTCAATTCAGTGGAGGGTATAGTAGGGAAGGGGGGTGGGGGGGAGGGGAGACTTCACCCACTGTCAGTCTGACATATTCTGTAGAGGGATTTTATACCACATGTTCTGGCCTACAATACCCTTCCGTAAGGTTAATGACCTTACCAAAATCAGTCAGATTTGATATCCTGTGCAAGTCACTACTTTTGATGTGGGGTGTGACTTGTGCTGCTAAGAAATGTTTTCCTCTGACGTATTCTTTAACTAGCTTTTACATTAACTTGATTAACTACCAATTAACACTGGCTGCATGAAAGAATTATAGGTCCCGTTTGGAATCAGACCTATAAGATTTAGTTCTTTAATCTAACAACATTGACAGAGTGGAATTTTACATTATGAAGCAATTTACTGCTGGTATATGATATTACATACACTCCTAATTAAGCTTAGCCTCATCAAAAATGATGGCTAAAGGTGGAAGTGACATTTTGATTTCAATATTTATAAATCTCTTTAAACAAAGAGTATATTTTCCTTGCTGTAGATTTTCATTCATGTTAGCAGTAACAATGAATGCATGTTTGGCTGGTAATATGGGTATAAATATTTACATCCATAACTTCCGGATGGATCAGCTTTTGTGTCAGATTCTGTTTATCAATATTTTCAAAATGAGCACAGAAAGAAATGATGCCATGTAAGCTGAGAACTGTGGGGTCTTAACAATCTTGCTCTGTGAAATAATAACATGAATGCATATATGTCATATATGATAAAAACTGAAGGGTTGTCACTTATTTCCCTTGAGGCTCCATTGCCACATCATGTATCACTTATTTTATTTATTGCTGTGAGAGCTTTTATTAACACTGTGGGAGTTTATGGCTCTTATCATCCACACAACACTGGCCTCAATGGCTTACACATGCACACACACAAACACTCACAAATTATGAGGGATTCTAATTTTTATTATTGTTGTGGAAAATGTATTCCACAGTTCTAAGGGCTTTGTGTAGTCATGTATTGGGTTTTATTGTTTTATTATAGTATTTAATTCTGTGGATAAGTTCAAGTAAACAGAATTATTGATATAAGATATAATTTTGAGTCTTGCAAATTTTGGCATAAATACATGATGTCTTGTTGTACATGGAATGCGCATTACTCGATATAAAACTTTATGAAGTTGTATAGTTAATCTAGTAGCCAAGCTAACATTGGTCCTCTTAACTAAGAAATTTACAGCATATTGAAGGAGATATCAAGAATTACATTTCAAAAGGAAAGTGACACCTTTGCAAAAAATAAGCACAGTGAAAGGACATAACAGACAGCCCACACACTTCCCCTGGGTGTACATAATTAGAACATACTATCTTTGGTTGAAAAGCAATTATGGACATGATATATTTCAACTGTATTAATGTGGAATATTTTACTGTCTTCGAAACAGAATATCCCTTTGAGGGGATGGGAAATATAAGTTGGCATTTATTCTATAATTATTAACTATTTTGTAGTCCTGAGGAAATTACTGATTCTTATACCATTGTACAGTAATATTTAATCTGTTTTTTAGCTTTTCTTTCAAATGATGAAAGACACTGGTCCCTGAGCGCAAAGTAGCCTAGAAGTGATGAGATTGGTTAATTATGAGCCTCAAAATGGAAGTGATGAGGATGGTTAAATAAACCCTCAGCCTAGAAATGATGTGGTTGGGTAATTAAACCCTCAGCTTAAAAGTGATGAGGCTGCTTAATTAAAGCCTCAGCCTAGAAATGATGTGGTTGGTTAATTACAGTCTCAGCCTAACAGTGAAGAGGTTGCTTAAACAAACCAAAAGTGATGTGGTTTTTTAATTAAAGTCTCAGCCTAAAGGTGATGAGGTTGGTTAATTAAACCCTCAGCTTGGGAGTGAGGAGGTTGGTAAATTAAAGCCTCCGCTTGGAAGTGATGAGTTGGTTTATTAAAGCTTCAGCCTACAAGTGATGAGGTTGGTAAGTTAAAGCCTCAGCCTACAAGTGATGAGGTTGGTGAATTAAAGCCTTGGCTGGAAGGGATGAGGTTGGTTAAACAAACCAAAAGTGAAGTGGTTGGTTAATTAAAGTCTCAGCCTAAAGGTGATGAGGTTGGTTAATTAAACCCTCAGCTTGGGAATGATGAGGTTGGTAAATAAAGCCTTGGCTTGGAAGTGATGAGTTGGTTTATTAAAGCCTCAGCCTACAAGTGGTGAGGTTTGTTAATTAAAGCCTCAGCCTACAAGTGGAAAGGTTTGTTAATTAAAGCCCCAGCCTACAAGTGATGAGGTTGGTTTATTAAAGCCTCAGATTTAGCAATCTGAAAGTCAGATTCAAGCTGCATCCTACCTTAAGTGCTGAACCAGCAATGCATACGTTTTCTTGCATTAACATCACTAGTGATACTTAAAAATATGTTTGTTCCTAAAGAATAGAGTTAACGTATATGCTACAATAAAGTTTGAACTAGCACATAACAGAGTAATCAGCAAATTGTTGATTTACTGATATTATGACTAGTTAACATCAACTATAATTGCACCTTTTGGAAAACAAGGAAAGTATTCCCACCATCTATATAAGACACTAGTATTTACTGGAGTCAATCTACACTATCTTAGAAGATCTTGTGGAAGGTGTAGCATGGCCATGTAATATTTCATCAATGAAATCCATCCGGTCCATTGCCATGCATCCACAGTATGTACAGATACCCTATTTAAGATTTTAAATATGAAACTACAGGGATGTATGCCTGCAAACAGTCTACATCTGAATTTATGTTTGCACTTTGAAAAGTCAAATGTTAACTACTGTAGTAATTAATGTTGATGAAACCTTACTCCCACACAAAAAGGATCACCATTTTTCAGGTTTGTTATGACATGTTCAATACTTACCAATGGCATCTCACATTTATCTACATGAAATGCTTGGTGAAGTTTCTCATCTTCTGAGAAGCTGTAAACATCACAATTCCCTTGAGATGAAATATTTTTCTTAGAACCTGCAGAGAGAGAGGGAGGGAGGAAGGGGAAATATTTATAAAGCAGAAGAAAACAAAGAGCTTACACAATAAACTTTGAGGAAGAAAGGTACCTTTATAGACAAAATTTAGACAAACTAAGGATTTTCACATCTCACTTCCTGATATTGCATCAAATCACTATTAACTTAGGCACCTGGTTAAGTTTCATGACTAAGCTAATACGGCCCACGTACTTCCCATCTGATTCACTGGGCAAGTAAATATCAATGGTAAATTATGTGACATTATTAAACATATATCAGATGTGACAGACAAAGTACCTATGTTATATGTGTACAGTGTGCTTACTATATCTGCATGGGATGCATATTCCATTCCTAAAAACCATCTTCTCCCTCATGCCCCCTCCCTCACCCTGTGGTATATATCATTAATCTTCCCCATCTGATTCACTGGGTAAGTAAATATCAATGGTATTATTTGACATTAATTAAACATGAATCAGATGCGACAGACAAAGTACCTACATTATATGTGTACAGTGTGCTTATTATATCTGCATCCAGGGATGGATATTCCATTCCTAAAGCCCTCTTCTACTTCATGCCCCCTCCCTCACCCTGTGGTATATATCATTAATATTCAACTGCAATTAATTCAAGCAACAAAAGGTGTGTTTCCTGAACAAACAAACTATTAAATTGTAAATTTTCAAGAAATATCTACGCTACAGAACAACGATGCCAGGATAGCCGATACACTAAATATGAGGAAATACCCTGACAGAGTTCAAGCTGCCCATATAGGAGAAGGAAGGTTTAACTTTGAGGTAGTTGTAAGTTGTTTAAAGGCAGTTCAAAATTGCATCATTTCAAAGAAAGAGCCATACATGCTGGAAATTTAAGACCATCATTGGCACAATGTATGACATATTCAATGCATTTAATAATTTTGCTTGGCAGTACAAAATCATCACTGGTAAGATGCCAAGCAATTATGATATGGTTTTTGTTGTAGACGGTACA
>JAIPMN010000098.1:14674-51125 GCA_020650975.1 Apostichopus californicus | reverse complement strand
AACCGTAGAAAGTATTATCCCTGGGCTGTGGCATAACCGCAGTTGATATCCTAGGGCAGGGGTAAGAGGATGGGGATAGTCTTACAATGCAGAATTGCCTGGCATATGTGGTTTTCAAAGAAACTATGAACAAATTTCACATTAGTATATGGGGTTTTGTTGAGCTGTTTTTTTTTTTGTACCATATGTTGGTTCAAATGTTGTGGTAGGTTTGCAAGAAATATGGGGACTTTGAACATATTATGAATTATAAGTACATTCCAGTGCCCATCTCAGTAGAGGGTAAATAAAGGAGGGGTGGGGCAGGGTTGCTTGACTGGTGGTCTCACTTTTCTCTTCCCACTGGTTATACCATTGACCATAGAATGTTTAAAGGAGGAATGGAAGTGATATAGTAAGATGAGATTTATTTGGAAAAGAAAGAGGTGGTTTATACACTTTATTTATGCCAATGGTCAGTCTTTAAAGAATAATGCTGGAAAATTATATGCTACATTAAATTAAAACACATTGTCATTTTTTGTTTCTTCTTTTCTTTGTTGCTAGTTTTTTTTTTTTTTGGGGGGGGGGGTTCTAATTTGTTGTTTTGGGTATGTGGATTAACCCATGCTAGCCCTCAATACAAATCATCTGCAAAGTAAAAATATCAGAAATCACATACACCCATATGTTAAACTGAATAAAAACAGTATTTTTCGAAAGTATTGTCTAAATGGTATTGTTCAAACTAGTGCAATAGTTTGGATTTGAAAGATAACCGTTTCCCAGAAAGGCTCACTTATTTCGGTCTAAAAATGTCAAAATAATATTTGGGACTAAGGATTAGTTTGTCAAATCCATATTCTCACATCTGCAACATGTAATGTACCCTTGACTGGTGTGCTTCAAGAATTTCTCTTGGGAGCCTTCCCACCCTCTTTTGTCCACGATATAAAATCTGCCCCAGAGCCACATACAGAGATAACATTCCATATATATAAATTGAGCTCCTCTGAAATGTTGTACGTCAACGAGATCTCAGAAAAGGGATGGCGCTATTTAGGTAAACCAAATAATGTATCTGTGCAGGTACTGCGAAGCATGTAGATATATGTAAAATTAAAGGTCTGCTGTTTAGACCCCAATAATAGCACGCTATCATGGAAAGTTTCTTGAGATTACGTAATCGACCTGCCTTGGTTGTAAAATGAACTCATTTTACCAATTAGTCTGCAACGCATTCCACATATTTTTTCTTTTATGAGGGTCTTTGTGAAAACGATGTATGATTCGAATCATCACTACACTGTAGACATGAACATATTTCCACAGTGTTTACACAAAGAGCCTAATGGTGTTAAGAATCTATACAGGCTAATTGTAGAGCCTGAGGTCGATTTACGACCGTGGCAGGTCGATTACGTTGTCAGGAAATTTTCCTTGTTATAGTTATTAGTTATAGCATGCTATAATTGGAGCCAATAAAGCAGATCTTTAAATAAGGCAAAGTTGACAAATGTAAATGGTAAAATTGTAACATACTATTACCTTTTTTCCCAACGCACACACAGCCCTTCCTACGTCCATCCCATTCAACTTCGTCCACTAAGTTTATTCCCTTCCAGTCAGAGAATGTGCACAAGTAGCTTGATTGGCCTAGCTTTCTTGTTATATAATCAACATCAAGGCAGAAGACAGCTACATTTTTTACCATTCAGAACACTCCAAAGTGTGCTCGTCCCGCCCAATTTCAAACACTTTTCGTATGGTCCTCCTAGAGATTTCATGCCCTTTCTTAATTAACTGAATTCTCTTCGTGTGTTGAGAACTGCCATTCCTTAGCAACTTACTACATCTCTCCATAGGCCTAATGTACAGAAGTCGTCCCTGTAAAAAGTTATTGCTGTGTGGGAAATTCCCTATTCTTCGAATTACCAGGCCAGCTGAGCTAGCCACACAGCAAATCACGTACGATTTTGTGCACTGTACATGTTAGCCACTGTCCAATGTCAAGGCTATACCGTTATAATGCTCCGAGGTCACTTCGCGCTCAATAGCCATGGATATATTTAATTTTGCTACAAAATATAGTTTTCGTGATTTCAAAACAGCAGTAAAATCTTTTGTGACGGATTAGCCAGTTCGTTACACTTGATGACTTTTACAGAAACAGTTGGAATGCTTGCCTGCGGTGTGCGGGGGTTGTACATTCTTTGAATTGTTCATATGGTTGCCATACAGGATGCTTCATCTAGGATGGAGTTTCGGGGTTTGCAGTCATAGAATTGTTTTGTACACAAACAAGATGGCTACTGCCGAAGAAGACGTATTCTATTCTGCAACAGCTAGTGCTAATGAGTCTTCTGATACCGATGGTGACGGTCCAGAACCAAGGAAAAGATTGCGACCCTTGTCGTGCTTGGAACCTGGAGTTAGTAAGTGTTTACTTTCGCCCTGAGTGGCTTTCTCAGCAAGCAATAATAAGAGAGATGACACATGATAGTGTAGGTCGTTGTGGTATCGCAAAACGTAGCATTCCATGAAGTAACTTATAGGTATATGGTATGTATACGTACCTAAGCAGGCTAGTGAAAAGCAGTTATGTTAATTAAGCAGGCAGTTTAAAAAAGTATGAATGTTAGAAGTCAATCTGAACCAAACCAAAAATAGTACAAATAGGTGAATGGGTTATTCAAGTCATGCGACAATGACATTAAGCTCCATGCAATTTTCTCCCCAGAACCTGATGTGTTCATGACTTGAGTGTCTTCACTAGAAGTTTTCTGAGCAAGTTAGCATGGTTTGAATAGTTCTAGGACTGTAACGACAGGACTCAGGATTTTTTGGCATGTTACAGTGGAGAGAATGGAGGAAGAGGAGGGGGGAGGGGATGGGAGAGTAGGTGATGTTCTGAACAGATGTGTTCAGACCAGAAGATCAGAAGCAGTTTCGAACTCTATTGATATAGGGCTACATGTGTTTGCTGTGTCATATCCCAGATGAGTGAATATTACATGGCTTGATAAGAACGACTCGAAAGTTACAACTCACTGGAAAAATCAGCTCTAAAATAATTGTTACTTTGACTGATCCAGCACCATTTTTGATTCATGTTTGTTATCCTCAGAGATCAGCTTAGCTCTGATTGTTCTGAATCAGCCTCTCCAACACCAATATCCTCACCTTATCCAACTCTGGAATCGAGGGGTGATTCGGGCGGCTACTGATGGAGCGAGCAATCACCTACACGAGATTATGATGAGCAAGAGTAATTCAAAGTAAGCATATGTACCAACATTCTATCAAAACTCAGGAAAGCAAGATGAGTATATGACCCTAGCTGTTAGATAGCAGAAGTGACCTTGGCTTAACTGGTAAAATAATTATCATATTATGAAATAAAGCATATAAAACTTTAGAGATGGCCAACTTGATAATCTAGGTAATCATTTGATGAAGCTCAAGTTAGTCTATATTCAAGGGAATAATTTATAAGGTATCACATTGCAAAATGCTATGCAAAAAGACCTATACATACAGAAGTTAGTGAACACATGCAGGCATCATAACAGTCTGTAAGGGAATGTTTAGAGCCTTCCAAAGTGATGTGCAAATGTCGAGCCCTAACTTATGCCCTGTGTTCTGATATCGATGTATGTCATAGGTCCTTGTGTGCCTCAGTAAACATGTGCCACACATACCAGACATTGTGAACATGTTCAACAGAGTTGGCGACACTTAATACTTTGCTTCAATTCCATTTGTTTTTTTGTAAGCACATTGCCATTGTAAGCATCGCAGCCGTAGAGAGCGTGGTGGCCAATTGGCTAAGGCCTCGGACTCGTGATCCAAGGATTGCTGGTTAGATTCCTGCCTAACTCATTACGTTGTGTTCTTGTGCAAGATGCTTTATCTCACTTGCCTCTCTCCACCGAGGGGTGAAATGGGTACCTGTGAGGTAACATGTCATTGGGCGCACTATATAACTGCTGCCGACTGGAGGGATTGTCTCTGGGACAGGTTATTATTGACCAGGGGTAATATAACGTCTGTAAAGCGCTTTGAGACCTATCGCTGGTATAAAGCGCTATATAAAAAAGCAAATATTATAATTATATTATATTAAATACAGGCAGCTTAATACCCTCATTGAGACATTGATAAGTTGGGTGACCATCCCCGCCCCCTCCTCCTACCACTACCTGTATCACATCCCTGTCGAATCACTACCAGATTCTTAGTTTGTTAATCATTGCCAAAACTCTAGGTTAGCCTCAAGACAGTGAGTGCATACTCTCATTGAAAGCAAAGTACATATGATCAATTAGCAACATTGAACACAGTGAACTATATGTAGCATAACTAGAACCTGGTTTTACCGTCAACCAAATCTCCATTTTGTTTTGAACAACACTAATGGCACCAAGACCAAATTATGGGCTGACCGTTGATTCACCATGTCAAAGGTATCACTACACTTGACCTGACAATTTGGTGCACAAACTCCAAGAAGACTTGCACTTTTTCATGCAAAAGCCTTAGTAGTTTCAGTCTTTCCTGAGCATTAAGGTTCGTAAACCTCAAACGGCTATGTACACAAGATGCAGGTAAATACTAAATTGTATCCTAGTATCATGAAAAATATTTTGAAGTGAAATAAAAATGTGTCAGCTTATTGATTATTTTTTATCTGTGCATCAACACAAGAAAGTTCACTAAATGCAGCTTTAGTCCAAAACCTTGTATATTTTCATACCTGCAAAATAATTGCCTTAACTAAATGGAAACATGCCTCATCTCAGTATTATATGTGATGTGACAGTCATCCCCTAACACTTTCTTTAAAATTTTCTCGCATGAAATAAATTAGATTACTTGTCATGTAAAATATCTCAAAGCTGAGTGATCTTTTCAGTCAAAAAGGTACAGAAAATCAACAAACACTCAATTAAGGTGGACATGCAGACGTCCTGCAATTCATTATACTGTCCACCATTCGACATGACCTTTCACCGAATGCATGTATGTCCGGCATTTCTAATAGCAGGATGTGAAGCAAAACCTAAAAAAATAGTGTTCGTTGTTTACAGATATCATATTGCTACACAGTTTTTAGACAAATAAGTCCGGTTTCTAAATAAATGCAAGCAGTATGCAAACATGTACGCATTATCACTTGGCAACCAGCCCTGCTATTGTACTGTACTTATTATCTTTGAACATAAACTGTAACTGTTGATATCATGAAATATGCCATCTACAGGATTCATGACTAGCAGCTCATGTGATTTTGCATCTTCCCTGTGTTGTCAATGTGTCCATTTTTTATGTCATGTTAGTATATGGCAACCCTACACTCAAGGTGTCACTCAGATGTCAGTTTTAAGGGGGTTTTGGCAGACGGCCAAAAGTCTGTTAATTCTAATTTGCAAAAGTTAAAAGTCACTCATGGGTCACTCGTGGAAAAAAAAAGCAATTTAAATTCAGCCTTAACCTTATGCAATTACACCATTTCTTTGAATAAACATAGCAACATGCTTTGTTCCCAGTACAGTAAATGTGCTGTAAAATATGGTTCCCATATAGAACCCTGCACTTGAAAGAAGTTGTATACTTTTGTAGTGTGATTTGTAAACATGTATGTCTTTATTTAGATGCATGTGAAAGATTTATCTTTGTAAAACTAAAGTGAGCAATAAATTCAGCAAAAATATTACCCCGAGCTCACCAGTAAGGTTATAGAAAATTTCCATGTGATTGAAACAACATAGACAACTACAGGATAACAAAATTTATTGAACAATGATTTAGTGACAAGAATCTGCCAACAAATTCATCTTGTCAAGGAGATAAACATTTGATTGCAATAACTTTTCCAGATGTTTACAACCTGTACTATACAGAAATACAAAGCACTGGAGAATGTACAGAATGAATAGCAGGACAGATATGATACATCTGGTAAACAAACTGTAAATGTCTGGCTCCGTCTCTATGCTGCTCATGTTCATGTCTGTTAGATTGGAAGTTTTTCTCTCTCACTTCCTGATTAAAATACATGCTCATCTTTAATATCTATCTTCTTTCTTTTTTTGCTTAAAAATCATGAGTATTGACCGAAACTATTAGCATATTCTTAAGATTGTTCATACAATAGTATTAGACACAGCTTCCCGAGTTGTGATCATTTCAAGTGTATCCCAGATATTCATATCGTACCAAATAATTTCTCACTGGAAGAAAATGCTATAAGAGTAAAAGTTTGCTTGAGCAATGATTTACATTTTGACTCTCTAGAATACATTTTGTCATAAATATTGAACACCTGTAAGTTCATAACATTCAGCTATAACATTTGAAAGCAAGAACTATTTGGATAGCCACTTGACAGCGACTAGCGTTTAAATACTGGTTCAAGCTCTGGCAGGTCAAAGTAACTTATAAGCAGGGGTTTCCATTGCATTGTAGGAGCATTACAAATTTTACACTTCTGTCTTTCTAAATATACAAAGATTCACATCAATTCAAGTCGTTAATTGTAGTAATTTGCCACTCAACAGTGAAGGAGCATTGAAGTTAAAAGCTACATTCATCCTATGACATATATATGGTTACATATATATGGTTACATATATATTGTTACATATGGTTACTTGCTGGGTATTGCCCCAAATATGCTAGAAAGTAAAATAATGGCTTATCTGCATAGATAAGCTGTGTCAAAACATGGCTGCGTATTATTGATGTGAAAAATGTAGCTTTGTATGTCAACACAAGGGTTTTTTAAATAATATGCGGTAAATTTTTGTTTTGAAGGACTCACTAAAACTTTTCTCTTTCTAGCTTTGTTCCTGATCTGCTCACTGGAGACTTTGACTCTGCTAAGCCTGAAGTCTTGCAGTTTATGAAAGAAAAAGTAAAGCTTATCTTATTGATTTAAACATTTTAACTTTCTCAAAACTTGCATTTTGTTACAATTTCTCTATTTAGCAGTGAAAAATGATTGATGATACTGGATTCAATAATGATCTGGCATTTTAAAAACAATGGTTGTCAGACTTGTCACCATCATTTGTGATTGAATTTGTGGCTCATGTTGGGTGTATTTGTGGAAAGATAGTGGGCTGGTGGGTGGTTGGGTTAGGGATGTTTGGGGGGTTGGATTAACTTAGGGGTGTAGACTAGGGGAAGAATGGGGAAGATTCTCTGGCATGTTGGGAGGGAGAACGAGTGAGATGGTTTGAATTGTATAAATGTGAGTTTAAAAACATATCGGCCAGTGAGGACATAACTTTAATCTCACTTGATGTGTTGCTTTAGATAGTTGTACATAACAACCAGTAGAACATGGACAGTACTTGATAGATAGCGCCACTGTTTCGTTAATTGAATGTCATTTTATTACCTTAGCTATATTTGTCGACCTAAACACTTGAATAAACAAATAAATGGGCAGTTGATCCTGGACAACATAAGAATTTCTTTGAAAAGAAAAAATTTATTACATAATACTAAAAGTAAAATGAGGATGTACATATATTCACTACCATCATAAAATGATATATACTGCATAGATAAGCTGTGTCAAAACATTCCATTTCCAGAATTTTCCATAAATACATATATATTCTAAAAAGTATATAATTTTGGACATTTATAGTGTGTTCTTCTCCTTATGTTGATGTAATGCACCTATTTTGTTTGTTGTATTTAAAATTTCTGGTACTGCCAAGTATTACCATTTCAGGCTAAAATAATTTCAACCTTGTTTCTCTGCAGGGTGCAAAGTTAGTCGAGACGCTAGACCAAAATTTCACAGACTTCACTAAGTGCCTCCAAATTGTCCACAGAACCATCGAGCACAACAAATTACATGTAGGTACTGCATAATTCTCTCTTGTCAGTTTCACTTAAATAAGGGATGGAGGATGGGAGGTTCTTAGCAGATGCAACTGTGAGTAAAAGCTGGAGGAGATGACACATCTTTCTAAAGATAGAATAAATCTCTTAGTCTATTACAGGGGTTCCCTAACTGGGGTGCATGAAACCCCAGGGGGTGTGTGATTCCATCCCAGGGGTTTCGTGAGAAGTTTCTGAATGTCAAAACTAGAGTACTTTCTGTTGAACTAAAATCTGATATATCATATAATTTAGTAATGTACAAAAGACGTACCTATCCACAAACTCTTTTTTTTTTCCATTACAATATGATACTATGAACTTGATCTTTTAAGAAGCACTGTTATGCGTATTATAGTATAATAATGACTCAGATCATGTCTCGAAAAGTTGGGGGTTCGTGGACAAATCTGACATCCACAGGGGGTTCGTGGGGGGATAAAGTTAGCGAACCCTGGTCTATTAGGTTCTTTGTACAACTTAGGTATAATATTCTCCAGCATTACGGTAGAGTAATGTGAGTAGATATATGCCAATTGCATGTAGGTGTATCCCAGCTTTAGATTCGACAATATGAGTTCCTCCCAAGAGCACTTTCATAAATCTAGCCACTGTTTCCTTCTCAGTAAAAGGTGATGAGAGTTTGTAACATGGTAAAGTTGATCAAGTTTGTTATTTATCTGACAGGTGTATTAATGGTTCATATTAGTATACTAACTGGTAGTGATAGGTCCATCCCTAGCCATGACGTACATCAGCCATGTGTTTCCTTTCATGATAGGTAGACTGTCTAGTCGCATTGGGAGCATTCGGAGGACGATTTGATCACATGATGTCCATCATCAACACCTTGTTTGACATCACCAAGACAGTAAAGTACCCTGTCTATCTTATTGGAGATGACAACATAGCGTGTCTGTTGAGGCCGGTGAGTTACTTCAGTCGAGATCTGACCCGGTGTCAAGATTAATATAATATGGATTTATTTTTTGGTCTCGACAGTTTTGATATCATTTAGAAAAATGTTTGTACTTCTTTACTCTGTTTGCATTTCAGACCTCTGTTTCTTGTCATTCAAATACATCTTAGTGTATTAGCTTTTTATTTCTTTTGGGGGGGGGGGATTTATGTCACAATGGATGTGTCAGACTTAAAGGAATAATAATAATAATAATAAATTACATTTCTATAGCGCTTAATACAGCGTTTCAAAGCGCTTTACAAAGTAGGAAAGAAACAAAGGGGAAAAAAAAAACTAGGAATCTATCATAAATGTTTAAAGTTGTCTCTTGAAAATGCAAAGGTAGGGAGAGTCACAAACGTGAAATGGGAGTTTGTTCCAAAGAGAAGGCGCAGCTACAGAAAAGGCACCATCGCCATAACAAGTGCGGGTACGTGGACCAGGAGTTAATTGCAAATGCGCATGATAGGAAGGCTATTAAAGGTTTTAAGCAAAACACAAAAAGTGAGGCTTACCTATCTTTTGTCACAAATGCATCTAGGGGCTAGTTCTAATTTGCGAGTAAGTAAAAATAGTTAATTTGTAAGTATCAGGAACTAATTCATCGTGTGGTTGTGGTATTTTGTAGTAAGTTGGACCTTTTGAAAATAAGGCAACACACTTCTTCAATTTTGTACTGCACATATCATTTTTTTAGTGTAATAGTGACCATGTCAGATGGTACAATATTTTCATAAGTGATCATATAATAATCAAATTTATTCATTTATGGTAGAGATGTGCTGAAATTGGGAAGTTTGTTACTTTGAAGAATTTGTGTTCAGTGAAATAGCAGGTCTCTATTGGAGGTAATACACATGCAATTTTACTAGCTATACTGGATTTAACAAACGCCTTCGCAGATGCAGTAGGTTTGATGTCTGGGTTGAGAAAAAAACTAGTGAATTGTTTTGTTGCTATTGATAAACCTGACAATATGAAACTAACAATTCCATGTTTTATTTAAATTTGAATGTCCTTTCAAATATAGCAAAATGACTCCAATGCATATTTCAAATGTCAAAATAAAGCCTCACTGAAATTGATGCCACAATAAATTAAATAATCTTTTTTTGCCAGGCCTCTTACTCAATAATTAGTTATTAAAATGGTAGATCTTCTATTTTGATGCTGTTGGGTTATTATTTGTAAATCTGAAAATCTCCTCTTTTCTCTATTTCTGTTTTTTTTTACTTAGGGTAACTATGCCATAGAAGTAGACACTGGTCTAGAGGAAGGCTGGTGCTCCCTGATTCCCATCGGAGGCAAATGTAAACATATAACCACCACTGGCTTGAAGTATAACCTAGGTAAGTTTTGTACGAACCTATTTCATCTGACATGATTACAGTAACTTTGTGTATCAGATCTCTTTAGTTATAGTAAAAACATTGTCAATGTTTGCATTTATTTTTTTTTGGTGGGGGGGGGGCAGGGGTAATTAATCTTTGATTTACATTGCTCCCCTTTTACCAAGGAATATTTACTACACAGATGTAGAGTCCATTACAGACATTATACAACTCTGTCATGTGAAATTGTCTTTGCGACTTGTAACCTGACATGTTGTTCATTAAACTCTACAAACGGAAATGATAACAACTCTTGGCAGGTCTGAATTCCCATCTAGGCCCTCACCTGTGTGCTTGTCATTATTTGATCATGATTTCTTTAAGATGTGGGATCGGTATGTCGGCTGACATTTTTTAACTATGCTATGTATACAGTAGGTGTATACTCATGTGTGGTAATAAAATATTAGCAGTGGAATATCTATGTTGAAGTCAATGTAAACACTGTCAAATCAAGTTTTAGTGTGGTGAATTATTAATTTATGTGTTATAATGATCATTACGATGAATAATATAAAGAAATACGTTAAGTTTGAACTTTGAACCTTTGTTATTCTTGGTGTCTATCATTTCCATCCTTGTTTGGAAATTTCATTCAAATTTTTCCAAAGTTCCAAAGAGGTGAGTATCATAGTGAAGTGAGATTCTTCAAGCTCTATAAACCAGGGATATGTATTATGTAATCATAACTATTTTACAAAAATCAGTCAATCATTATCTTTTCAGATATTCTAGCCTTACTAAGATCCCATGACCTGTTCAAATTGATTCAAAATTTTAACATCACCGTCTCAGTAATTGAGCTCACTGAAAAAATGATTCTGCAGTTCTACTCTCTTCACTTTTTTGGAACATGTTTAGCAGTGCAGAAACCTTGGCATGGTTAAGTTTTAACAATTTGATAAATGCCAGAGTTAGGAGTCTATACATAGCAGGAATGTATAGAACTAATGAGACAGCAAATCATCTGGCAGCCATCAAATTGGAATTGGATGACTCATGGGCAATGGAATCTTCTCAATTAGTCTAATAGGGTTTCAAATATACTGTATGTATAGCCAATGTATTGCTTGTATTACTGATAGCAAATATGGCCAAGTAGTACCCAATTAGTGCTCTTCATGCTTACCATGTGTGATCCTACACATTTTATTGAATGTGGTTATTTGGGCAATAACAATTATATATCAGTTTTCTCAGCTTTACTTAATATGTCCTTTTACATATTTATTTCTGTCTTCTAGAAAACCAAGGAATGCAGTTTGGTGCTTTAATCAGTACATCAAATTACCTTAAGGATGATGCCAAGGAAGTTACCGTGACAACCGATTCTCCGGTGCTCTGGGCAATGGGTATCAAGAGGTTGAAACTGAAGGAAAAGTAGCTGCCACTATATCTCATAGTTTTTTACTAAAGAAGGATTTGGTGCTGTTTTGTATTCCAGAAGTAAAACTGCTTCCAGAAGGTCAGAGTGTTGCCAGGTGCCTAATATGTCCGTCATACTTGTCAGAGGCAATGAGCTCATAGTTAGGCAATCGGGCGTGGGTCAAGTATCGTTGAATCTAAGTTCACTGTCTGAAATGTTCTGGGTTGTGTTGAAGGAGGAAAAAACGTAATGAAATGGTGGACGTTGGTTACGCTGGCAGAGTTGTAACGAATCACATCGTTTTACCATTGAGTGAAGTCATCAACAGTTATTTCTCTTGCTATTCATGTTGGTGAAAGTCTTTGACATTGTTTTCATTTAGGAGGTAGAAGTAGTGACAAGAATCATGATTTGTTACAACAGTGCAAACAAGCAAGTATATCAGGTGTGTGAGAGTGTTCAGTACCTCTGGCATGACGAGTTAACACTTCATTGTCCAGTTGTATTCAGACTGTATTAAACATGTTAATGTTCAGGTAATAAACTCAATTAACTAACCATTTTCTTTTCTTTTGTTAACTACACTCTCACAAGAAAGTTGGTCTATTTGAATATTTGAGCGACTGATAAATAAGTATTCCTAGATTTTCCGAAGAGGTGATAACATTGAGAGGATGATGACATAACTTTTCTGAAGGGAAGAGGCTACAATTCAGTTGTGTGTATTTTGACTTATTGATTCATATGCTTTCATGTCAGTTAAGATATTTCATGGGCATTCATGTTTGAAGGTGTCAAAGGCCTGCTGCATCAAACATGAGGAATAATACGTAATGCAAAGCAGGGGTTTCCACAAAGTTTCCTCTGCTAATTAAAATTTCAGGAGAATTAAAAGTTACTTAAATCTGAAAAAAATATGTAGCTGCACAGTGTGGTATTTTCAGTGGTTGAACTCTTTTACAGACCACAAGCAATCAAAACAGTCCGCACCGTCAGTTAACTATCATACAAAGTGATGCAAATATATTCTCTGTAAAACCTCTGATAGGGACTTTACTTGGTGCTCTGTGTGAATGCTTCATGTTGTTCCTTGTGAACATATAGCTCCAAATAGCTTCTCATTTCTATAACTATGTACGGGTAAACATGCAGGAAACAAGTGCAAGAGGCAGCAGTTCTTAATACACAACAGTAATTACAGTATTTGACATAATTTCAAGACGAGTATATAGTTTGTATGTATGTAAATATATTAGATCCTCCTGTAAGCAGGAACTTGCAAAGAAGCCACCATTGGCTTATCAAAGCCGCAAGCTGACCGAAGTCAGTCTCTTAGATTCATATTTAACGTCCATGATTATGAATTGTCAATTGTCAACAACTCTCTAACTGGACGACATACATTAATCTTGGAGTGACTCGAACTCGGGACCTTATGATTGAAAGGCACCGTCGTTAACCACTGAGCTAACACTCCTTTACGTTCCCACTTCACCTTAGCTCCACTCCACTTTACACTGCTACCCTGAGCTAACACTCCAGTAAGCTGCCAGAATTTATACAGAAATTATGGAATTGATACCTGGACTCAGATTGTCTGTCTTGTGGACAATCATAACTAAATTTCTGTGCTTTATGTCCTATTTAGTAAATTAACATTAAGATATCCTATATTTATAGTGACAATTTAATTATACTATTCTGTCACTACCCTGTCCATTAACCTTCCACCGAATTTACACTTTTTATTGTGCTATAGTCATGTAAATTATATGACATTATTCTATTCATGTAAATTACAACTCATTTTCATTTGAATCATTTAATGGCAATAAAAAAATTGTTGATATTGTTTTCTTTTTATTCATTTTTTATTTTTTTTGCTAACCTCTGCATGGAAAAAAAACTGAGAGAAGTCTTGTTAAATGCAGTCATCAAGGATAAAGGAATTTAATTGTTTCATTCTAAGTTTTTGTTAAGTTTATCCTATGAGAGCTATTGAGTCCCTTACATAGATTTTAGATTCTGAATAGTGAAGTCTACCATACTATATAATCTTCATAGTTGTAAGTTAAGCTACATTTTAAATTTTCATTTGAATGATATTTAATGGAGTTTGAAGAGAACACAAAATATTAAAGTAATTAAAAGTGACTTTTCTAACAAATGTAATTGAAAATGTAAAGGAGGTAGTAGGGGGAATCTGTGTTTCGACTTACACCTTTGTCTAACGAAACTAAACCTATTGTTATTGTCTATTGTCATCTTGTCTTTTGTTCTTAAGAATTGATCGTCTCAGCGATGACTTTCATTCAACAATTAGTTTTTTCGATAATGAATCAACTATGAACCACAATGTATATGCATGGGAGGAAGGACTTGATAAACTGCCTTAAAATTGAAAAAGGAAGGAAGGTAAAAAACACAAGATTTCAATCAAAGTGTTATTTTAAATTTAGACACTCTTTTAATTCTTCATGAAGTGTTGTTTTAGTTTCCTCTTTCTCATGAAATACTTTGTTATGTTTTGTCCGAGTCGGTTCTTTCTGCACAAATCCTGCCTCCTTTAGTCAGTTCATGACAGATATCTGATACCTCAAAAACTTCCCACCGTTGTTTTTTTTCAATGCGGTTTTCAAGTTGTTGTATGTTTTATATCAATTGATACTGCATAATTTGTAAAAAGAAGTGTGTTCTTTATTTATTATTTATTTTACATGTCTTATTTACTTTACATGTCGCATATCTAATTTTTAACTTGCAACAGCAAATATGCTGGTTGTACATGCTGTGTAATATCATACATATTCATCTCATACATATTCATCAGAAACTGCATTGTTACATTACATTATTACTGTCACTACAGGTATTTGTGTTATGTTTACGTAGCTAAACTGTTTTGTAATTAATATGTCATTTGTGTAAATTTTGTAATTGTAATTTTGTAATTGTGTTTTTAAGATGGGACCGTTCCCCAACTTATGAGGTTAAAGGTTCTATGCAATGGACAACAACATAACAGGGTGAAGGGCAAAGTGAGAATAGTAATAATCTCCAGGTTTTGTAACCCACAATCAATAATAAGAGGAATAATGAATAATTAGATTCAGGTCTCTTAAGTTTGTTAACAGTATTATTAATTACATGCGAGTCAAACAAACACAGAATTTAAAGAAACAGAGGGGGTTTTTTTTCTTCAAATATTTAATGATATTCCAGCTTTCCAATAATTGAAGTGATTATGTCCATCCTCTAAGTGCAGTGCCTTACAATACAATTTATGCTGGAAAACCATTACTTTTCCCGATTTAAGAAATTTGAATGTCATTTCGAACATTGCAAAAAAAAAAGCAAGTTTCCATTTTTCCTTAAATTCATCAATTTTTAAGGTATTATACTAAAATGTGAAAGTTGTTCTCATCTTGCCAGAGTCAAATTATAGTTTTGAAACAAAACTTTGATGTTACTTTTCTTCTTTTTACGTTTTGTAAATGAAGTGACCAATATTAGTATTGATAGATTGAATACAAGTCTCAGGTAATGATGAGTTAATTGCAGGATCATATTCTGGCTAGCACATCTTTGGCACAGACGATCCACCCAGAAATCTGTTGAGCAACTTCAACGGTGGATTCAAATGATACTTGTTGAAACATTGATTGAGCAAGTGTAAATTTTCCCCCTATGAATATCTTCAAGATATTTAGCTGCATCTTATCCTTCCCAAACATGTTCGCTGTTAATCAGCTCTCATGCAACAACATTGACATCAATGACGACAAGAAAATGTATAATATCTTAGATGAAATTACTTTATTTGTAAAATACAACCAAATGCCACAAATCCCATGTGACACTAGCAGGAAGTTTACTCAGTGTTCCTTAAAGCAGAAAAAAAAAGAAAAAAAATTCTGAAGAAAAGTGACACTATGATCACAATCTAATAAACAAGACATTAAGTAAATCATCTCAATATCATCATTACACAGTTTCTGTACAATTTTTCATTAAATTACAAACCCTTATTCTCTAAACTGTAACAATCTATTGTCATATACGAACATAGAACAAAGAAAGGCTGAGATATCAACAGGGACAAAGGTCATATATCAAATTAAAATGTGCAAAAACTGGTCAAGTTTTTGTCTTTAGGTTGGCACACTAAACTTCACACTGCGATCAAGCTCTGCTTAGAATTGAAGAATTTGAAAAAGGAGGATTCCAAATGCAGAAGATGGTTGCTACTGCGTAGCATTGCAAGAGTAACAGAAAGAACCCAAAGAGAAATCATCCATTGAGGACAAACCTTGATGAGGCATTGAGTCAATGAAGTTTGCTACTATATCTGAGGTGTGATTACAGACAATTGATTAAAACAATAGGTAAAATGGGGAAGGGGAGGGTAAGGGGAAGATAATATTCAACTTAAAAGGTGAAACAGGCCAAAGAGAATTATTCCAAACAAAAATGGCTAATCATAATGACAATGTGAGTTTTAGTTTTGCACTTTAACGAGAACCAATATGGACAATATATCAATGAAAAGGACAATTCTCAGAAAACATACTGTAGATAACTATCAGCAGTTTTAAGCTTAATTCAGTTAACTAATATATCAAAAGAAGGACACGAATACAGGAACACAGGGTAAACCAAACGTTGAGATTGGTTTTCATTAAACTTACTCATACCTCACTAGGTGATAGTGATGATATGGAATGATAAAGGATGTACCTTAAATTTTAAATTTTGTCAGTATATTGTCAAAATTCAAAAGCCCTGATCACATTATTGTACATCTGATGCTGTTCTCTGCCTATTGTCAGCACAATATGAAGCCCTGGGAGTTGTTCAAATAGCTCATAGGCAATCTCTCATAGGCTATCTAGTCATAATTCTCGGTTCATGGTCACAGGAAGTGTCTGTACATTTGTCAGGATTGTCCAGGTCTGGTATTTTACATCCTGATGAGTATAGGCTGAGCAAGGTTGTTAAAATTTGGTAAAGTACTTCTAGGATCCCCTGCAAGAAAAACAAGAATACAAGGTTTTAATTTGTCTGCTTTTGCTGCTTTTCGGACCGACAGGCTGAAATAATCGTTCACATTCTGTATAAGAATTAGGATACAAAGTTCTCTGAATATTTGTTCTAAGCATTTCAGCCTGCAATTACATATTAGACAGGCTGAGTACTTAAGTTAATGACATTTGTTCTTACCTCCAATAATGAAATTTAATATAAAGTCAACTTTTAGAAGTGTTTGATAATCTACCTTTAAACACAATGAATTTTCTGTAAGCAGTTTTTTCACATCCATTCATTTAAAATGTACAAAAACAAACTTTCTCAAACAACCAACTAAAAGATCAATCAATGAGACTTATAGACCACTACACTTACTCTAAGACACTGAAGCACAAAAAGAAAAAGGAAGTTATTGCTGTTATGCCTCTCTGACAGCTTCTCCCAGGAATGAATACACCTAACTTGATTCTTTAAAGTAGATGAGCCCTAGATACATCTACTATGAGTGTGCCATTAGGATAGGCCCTTGATGATCAACATTTATTCCGTTAGATATATAAAGTTTTACCAATGAGCCTCTTTGTCTTTTTCTGACCCTATATTTGCAGGCCCCGGTGGAGAAGCCTTCATGAACCCCCAAAAATGTTCACAGACACCCTGAGTGTCAGCAAACAACAGGTTGAGAAAGATACTAGGGTCTTGGCTAAGTGTGGTTGCCTTTTTTTTGCAAAGTAACGGATATTATCAATCAAGGCTTCAAATATGTCAAGTGCAGCTGCATGGGGGGGGGGGGGAGATAATTTATGTTCCAATTAAAATTTTGCAAAGTTAGCTGCTTTAGTAACTATCAAATTTGCAAATAAACAAAATATTACACCAGTTGATTTACTAATCCCTGTTTTTTTGCTGACATGAAGAATATAATCTTTTCATAAATCTAGCACTATTTTGCTCACAATTCGCTTCTCTATGCAATTTCTGTTATTTCCAGTAATATGGGAGGTAAGTTTACTTACACTATGATGTTGTTAATGGGAATGTGGATCAGCTTAACAAAGAATCCGATGAAGCCCATAATGCAAAATCCGATGGCAGTTGCTATGGCGATCTTCTGAAATTCTGCAGAGAACAAAACAAAGAAGACAAAGTTTTACTTTAAACTCAAAGAGAACTGTTGTATGGTACCTCGAAATGTTTATCACAAAGGCCAAAAGACAGAAAATGGTGATTAACAGCTGATATCAATATTGAAAAAAACTCAAATGTACATAGGATAAAAATTGTGTTACAAACAACAACTTGCTGATTTTCCTAAGATCGCTTGTACTAATTCTGATCTAATGAAACTTTGTCTACTCTTTAAAAACATCAGTTTATTTTTTCATTCTGTAAACGATTTCTTTGTTCAATCAACATGATCTTGTACAAACAAATGTGGAGCTCCAAAGTTCTAATTATCAGGATACTTGTAGTAATTGGCTCTTTCAGTCTCATATTCTGATTCCGAGACGACCACATCTTTACATTTCATGCAATGTTGGTAAGGACGTGACAAACATTGAGCCTTACTAAACTGCATATGCCTCCCCCCTACCCCCCTCCTCCATGACTAAGTGGATAACAAGCTATTTGTAGATGTTAGTATGATGTACAGGTACAGCAGCAAGATTCCCGGTACATACAAATACAGAAATTTCAAAAGTTTGCCTAAAGTTCTGACAAAAATACTCATTATTACTCAAACAGGTCTATTCATTTTTAACTTTCAATGAAGGCCAAATTTAATTCGCACATAATTGACACCAGAATGTAAAATGAAGGTAACAATAATGGGAAGGAGAAAATTGGACGAGCTTATTACCAATATGAAGAATAGAGAATCTTTAAATTAATCAAAATTAGTAAATTTATTACCAGTGCTCAATGCTAACATTTACTACACAATGAACCATAGATCATGCGGCATGTAAACATCCTAAACGAGTCTAAAGTTCTGATTCCATAATTTTGAAACACTCACCTTTTCTGTCTGGTTTTGTACATCTTTTGACAAGCCTTATAGAGTCCTTAATAAAGTCCTTTGCTGGTTTCACAACTTCCTGAATCTGATCCATTTTTGTTCGATTGGTGGAGTTCTCTGTATGAAAGGAAAGAACAGCCATATTGATATCATGAAGATACACCAACTGGTACCTTTTGTACCAATTGTAGGATATACATATGTATCTACTGTCTGAATTTAGAGTAAAAGTCAAACATATATTGTCTTATTAAAGAAGATAAATCTATCATGAATCACCAATTGTGAATGGTTGATAATACAATTGTAGTTCTACCACTTGTTAACTGATTGTAAGATATTGCAGTTTTGCCTTAACAATTTGCAAATGTTATTACTTACTTTGAAAGTGCAAAGAAATTATTGGCTAGAATAGGATTCAAATGATTTCCAATGTTCTTTCAAATTTCCCAGTTATTTTTCTAATGCTGAGTGACCATTATGATTACCATTACTTGTTCATGTAACTAGTACTAAGCGAAACTCATACAACCATTGTTGCATGAATACCATGGAAAAAAAAGAATCACCTAAAAACTGACCAGCTCCAATGCCATATGGATATATACTTCTTAGGCAGTTGTCAAATTGTTTATAGAATTAACCTTGTTTTACTTAGCCTGCCCTACTCATGTTCTTAGTGGGTGGAAATGATTAACTGGAGGTTGAATTTGGAGTGTAATACATCAATTTGCACATATTTCTTTGTGAGAAGCTACCAACATTTGCCACACTGTAACTATAGAAAAAAAGGGATTACGCACTGCAAGTATCGATTAACTATAATAGGTCATCTAAGTCAATTCTGCCTTACTTATCTGCCAGAATGGATACGTCATGTAATGAGTAAAGCTATCTATTTGGACAACCCTTAAGTTAAAGCTGCTTTAGCAGAGTATACTAAAACTCTCATCAAGTGATGAAACATGTCCTTTATAACTCTTAAACTTAAGTTAGGCCAATGGACAGCAATGCTCAAAACATGGCAGTAACTTGTATGTAAGAAAGGTAATTTACGCTGCAATTCCAGCTTGAACCTTCCGCGGGTGGATTACGCTAATGTAGCTTAGGACCTGGCAGCTTTATATATAATTACTGAGTGGACAACGTTATGACTATGAGCGCCTACAGTAGAGCAACTATGTCGTAACGTCTTCAGCGAGTTACATTGGTCTTGGATAGGCCTTCCAGCTAGTCTAACGTTAGGCTAGACTAACGTTAGGCAACACTTAGCCTAGCCTTTGACTAGCAAACCCTTACTTACTACACACGATTACACTTTAAAACATAATACGATTTTCATATAGCCTAAGCCTAATTGATAGGAAGTCAAGCAAGGAAATTCAGTAATATACGCCTGTCTTGACGTGTTCTGATAATGTGTAGGGCCTACCTGTTCAGAGGGATTGGTGTTTTATGGAAGCAGCTGTGACGATGTGATTTGCAATATAGAAAGAACGTTCAGGATCGCGTACGCTGACTGTGTAATCACGTCAAAGCTTGGTACGTAGTAGGGAAAAAGTACACGTATGCGTTAAATGGGACGAAGGATGCAAATCAGCTGATAACAGTCAGAATTCTCATATGACTTGCGCCCTCAATCCAAGACTCCGAAAGAGGATATTAAAGCTGAGTGTGTTGAAAATGAACTTTTCAGGGAAAAGTTCCATTTGTGGCATAACCAGTCCTGTTTAGATCGAGGGAGATCTCATTAAAAAAATGAGGAAAAAAACTTATTACAGAAAGCCTTGAGTTAATGACATCTGGTGTTCTTTAGCTAATGATCGACTGCAAGCTGTTTCTCATCATCCCTTCGTGCTGAATATTAGCACTACGATTCATCTGAGTATCGAAAGTTTAAGGTTCTCAACATCTGATATGTTCTCAGTGCCTAGATATTAAGATGTTGCATATTCATACCTCAATATCTTAAAAATCACTTAATTCTGATGATATTCCAACATCCATCAGAAACAATGCTAACATTATGCAGAAATTGCCCATCAGAAAATCTGTTGTAGATAGCCCACTTTTTCCGTAAGACATGACCAATTGGTCGAGTGGGTACCCTAGGGTAGTTTATACAGAAAAAGTGGGGTATTATAGGGCGGATTTCTTATAGGCAAGATCTGCTTAATGAAGATTTTTGAAAGATATTAATCGCAATGTTACATACCCCAACACTAGCTCAGTAGGCTGGTTTGATATTTTTTCACACACCCATCTGTTAACAGTAGTTTTACAGATGTTTGAAAATGCTATCTTAACTGTTAGAGTGATTGAGGATTTCCGCTGCACACTCACACAGTCTGAAGTAAATTGAGAATTATACAGCCCAAGGCCCATGGTAAGTCGGCCTAAAGCAGCCATCTTTCCATAAGGCAGGATGGACACCTCCACACCTCAACCCAAGGCCTCCTTTAAATCCAAATATCCCATTTACGATAACATTTTACCTGAATAGATCCATCTGTGTAAGAATGAAATTAAACTAATGTGCCAGGAAAAAACAAGGACTTGGAAGAGCTTTGAGGAGGGAGAAGGTAGTGGGCTTGAATGGTGGGGGAGGGGTGTTGTGGGGGATGGGATGAGTGAGTTATCAAATCATTATTAAAACTAACAATGAAAAGTACACCAAGATAAAATAATAAAAACACATACAGACACATGTACTTTGTTATCATCAGTTGCCATAGCACATCTGCATGTATTATAGTATTATTTTTTCCCTTTTTCTCTACACAAATGGTCAATTTGTTGGCATCTATGTTTAATATACACAAGACATCAAAATAGATCTTTATTTCCATAGAAAATTGTCTACAAGAAAATGTACACTAGCTTTACACTGGTCCACCCTTACCCAACGATAATGAAACAGACTGACAAACGAACAATCAAACAAAATACACAAAGTACAAATACTTTGTACATAACTATGCGAGTACATTTTGTCATTCTTACAATAGCATAAAATTTGCTCATCTCAAAGAGAGAAAAACAAAAATATAGAGAAGAAATCAGAAAGAAGGAAAAATAAAAATGGGGGAAGTGATCGAAGAAAAAACAAATAACGTTCTGGAGATCTGCCCGACAAGAATATTCTCCTTACCGCCCCCCTCCACCCCAAAAAAAGGGAATAAGTCGATGATAACTTATGAAATCAAATTGACTGATCTTAAACAAGTAAAATATTTAATAAAATATCCACCTCCTCCTCCCACCACTGTCTCTTTCTTGTTCAACATGTTCACCTGATTTTAAAAGAAAGATTTATTAAATATCTTCTGAGTACCTATGAAACAATACCCTAGATAGTCTGAGCCAGTAAGCTAACAGACAAGTTTTATAAATACACAAATGCAATGTGAGTTGTCAAAGCAGCAGGATAATGGTAGGATTAACAGTCACAGACATCTCCGATAATATACTGTATTAAAGGGAGAAGATAAGCTGCCACACAGAATCAGCACAGCTGAGCCAAATAAAAGCATATTTGAAAGCCATGTCTGAAGCCGTCAAACTTTAACAGAAGATTCACAAACGCTGTAGGCGGAAAAGAAATTCCTCTTTGATAGAATACGTATTTGAAATTATTTCTTGTGGATGGATGATGTTTGCTTAACAATAGCAAAACAAAACTTACACTCGATTATTTATCATCGAACCAAACTTCCGAACAGTGAAAGTGATTTTGATCCGAGGAAGATCTAGACAAATATATTGCCTTCCATCTTTAAACCCTCAGGTCTTTACCTCGTAATCCTTTAATACTCATCGAACAGACTGAACCAAACTGCATGTTTATGCAGTGAAGCATTCTAGATATATTAAATGAAGTATGGAAGCTGTATTTAGGCAAAAAATAAAACAGTAGAAGCAAACAAAGGTAATAGATTCAAATAGACTTCAATAATAATTATTATAAAGCAACACCAAGTTGCATGCAAGTTCAGTTACCTTAGTGTACAAATCGTCTGACTCGTTAGGAATAGCAGATTATTACTGAAATGTAATGCTGAACACAATCTGAATAATATAGAGTAACGGTTGTTCGTTTGCTTCCAGTGAAAGAATTTCTAAACATTGTACATTGAAATATATTCTTTACACCTTTTCTGTCCTACTTTGACTCTGTTTTTTGGGCAATAACATTTATTAGTTACACTAACTTTTTGTCTAGATACATTGCTATCTTTTCATATTTAATGGTTCGGTTGACTCCTATAGACCTATGCAGTCATTCACATGGGATCCATTATCAGCTAAGACTCCTGCCACCACCGTCCCCCCCACCCCCACCCCCCCCCCAGGCAAAATGCATATCTTCATCACAAGCACAAACAAGTAAAACTGGAATGTATACATAACTGAATCAGATGCTTTCTGGATACAAAAACAAAAATTAAGAAGTTAACATGCATGATTGTTGTCACTGGAATTACAAAGAATCATTATTTTTTAAGTACAATATGATTATTGCTCTGTAAAACCAACAATTGCCCTTATCATGTAAACATCTAATGTAGACAATACACTTTTGAAACAGGGTGAAAAATTATTTTAAAATGTCAGTATCAATTCTATCAATATCATCAAAAGCAAAATGTTTCACCTATAAAACGTAGCAAGGATTCTCACAAAAACCATTAACTGCCTACCATAATGACTACAAGGATTGCAAACTGAGCTTATCCTTCAAGTAATCAACATCCATTCCAGAAAAGAAACACTCGAATCTTTAAGTTTTACTTTTGAGACAACTATAGTTAATGCTTAGAAAAAGAAAAGGATTCTTTCTTTCATTGTCAAAAGCATTATATCATTAATTCTTAGTCTTTTTTACAACATGTAACTTCAAACAGTACACATACATATACTTGTGATATTTTGGAAATCTATAGTCTAGATAGTCTATACACTAGTGTTAGTTTAAGTATTCATACTTGTACTCAGTGCATTTTTAAATCTATAGTCTAGATACTAGTGTTAGTATAAGTATTCATACTTGTACTCCGTGCATTTTGGAAATCTATAGTCTAGATACTAGTGTTAGTATAAGTATTCATACTTGTACTCCGTGCATTTTTAAATCTATAGTCTAGATACTAGTGCTAGTATGAGTATTCATACTTGTACTCCGTGCATTTTGGAAATCTATAGTCTAGATACTAGTGCTAGTATGAGTACCCATACTTGTACTCAGGGCATTTTGGAAACCTATAGTTTAGACACTAGTGTTAGTATAAGTACTCATACTTGTACTTGCAATATTTTGGAAACCTATAGTCTAGATGCTAATGCTACACATGCTCAGAGCCTTGTACTCATACCAAGGAATATTCTACTTGTACTCATACACATGCTGTTGTACTCACATAACCACTCTGCTGTGATGATGGTACAAGTTATTCTATCACTAGATATTTGTCATTGTCTATATTGTTGTAATCTGTAGTTGTCATCTGCTTCTCAATGGTTCTTACATAGCCTCACATTTCAGATGCAGATTGGTACAATATAAAAAGAATTGTAAGACATTAGTAAACCCAGAAGATATATATCTCTCTAGGCAGTCAAAATTTGATGGAAATAAAAACAAAAGATAACAGAAAGAAAGTAAGAAAGAGAAGGACACTAGTATGACATTTGTATAGAATATCAGTACTGCACTTATTAAATGGTATTGCCTCCGGTTACTGTTACTGAAGACAAAAACAAACTGTGACTCGCCAAGATTTGCCAGAATGTAAAGATGTGAAGTGAATCCATATGTGTGCAACAAGATATGATTACTAAAGAAACCTATGATATTCGACTGATTTAAATAAATAGCATAAAATGCAACTTCTGCATTCATATGATAAACTATATTCAACGTTTTGCTTATTCCAGATAAAGGTTCACAGAATAAGCGAATATAGTAATCATACCCCCCTACCAACGAGGCATCACCAAATGCAAATATACTTTTAAAAATTTGTCCATATTTGGGCGATAGATATTAACCGTCTCCTCAAGTTTCCCATGTAAATAACTCACTTAACATCAAACTGACTACAACTAAAGTGTTATCTTCTTTACTCTGGACCAATTTTTTTTTAAAAAATGAGTGTAGATCTTTCTATATTGCTTGTTAAAGGATTGTAAGTCTGAGACTTCTGGGTACTTTTACATCCTTTTTTTTTTGTATCTTTTTTTTTTTTAAAGTCTTTCATTTGTTTGTTCTCTTTCTCATTATATAGTCAAAATAATATTACACTTCTACTACTACTACTACTAGTTTAGACACGACCTTCTGGAATATAAAATTTTACACAGATATAACCCAACGTCCACTAATTTGATGTTGTGTTTTTACATGTTTTTAATTTTACAGTTTGATATCAAAAATCCATATTCTCAAGGTAATCTAATCAAGATGGTACTTCAAATTATTATCATTCATCTATATCCCTGCAAGGAAACAGAGAAAACATACTTTAATAAATACTTCCCCCCCCCACCCACCCACAAAAAAGAACAAAAGAAAAAAATGACAACCATGTCACAGAGAAGAAGAAAGCAGCAGTATTGGTTTGCAGCATTTTTACCAAATGTATGGGCTTCTGATGAGATTAATGAAAATATGACAAATCTTGTTACTTTTTTAAGCTCAGAGAAATCTACTCAGAGTAACTGAGAATTCTGTTAGAGTTTGATGAATATCGCCCAGAAACCGTCTGTTTAAGTAGCGTTAGTGGGATTATGGTATTGGAAAACATTTCCATTAACATTGTTAAACACACTACTATTAGGAGAAATTAAATTATGATATTTTAAAAGGCAACACAAAAAAAAAAAATTCTATTTGAAAAAAAAAAAAAGACAAAAAACTTTAAAGTGAAGCCTAAAACAACCAGAGAAAAATTTAAAAGAGGAGCATACTATATTTTAAAGCACCTATAATATTTGGTCAACACTTATTAACAAACCTACAGTCAGTCAGACACTCTACATAGGGCTGCAACTTGGATCGCAACGGACACCTTCAGAATTTGTCACCGCATGAAGATCAGTGATGGAGTAATTGATGAATTTGATGCCACGCTCAAATTGGCTTCTCGCAGATACTTTTCCACAGAAGAAGCAAAGTTGCAAAACATCAGAAAATGTTTGCACTTTTACTTCGGTATCTGAAAGATACTTTGTCTGGTCGAGTTAAATGATCGACAAGTATCCAATAGCATCGTCAGATATTATGCAACTTTACATCAGACATTTTCAACATTTAAAGGTAAATGTAACAACCTCAACATGTTGGCTTTCAAGCATCTTGTTGTATACAATCAGTAAAAAATCACTCTTCCCTGCCAGATACACATTACATGAGAGAACATCTTTTCCACATTTGAACAGGTGCATTGTTGAAAGAGATACAATATATGACACTTTCATCATGCTAAATAGTGCAAAATCAATGAGTAATTACCCAAATCACTTAAAGACGATACCAGACGATAGTGTTATATATATATATGTGCAAATACTCAAACAATAAATACAGAAAGAAACAGGAGCAATGCCACTGATGACTCGCAAAAATTCCAAATCCAGTGGTTTTTTTCAGCAATCTGACAAGTGTGGGTATCTCTACGTCTTGTGAAAGAGGAACTGGCTTTATAAATGTTTTACACGTCTGTTCCGACATGAAGCTAGCAAACTGGAAACACAGTTTCTCTTCCAGTGTATTCAATTGCAGAAGAAGTGTTGCAATGGCAACTAGGTTCTAGTGTAGCATATGACTAATTGTATTCTGAAAACAGGCAAAACAGGAAAACACGTGCATCCGCAGTCTTTGAGATATCACATGCTCAACATGAGAGAAAGTGAAAATTGAGCAAAACAAGAGCCAATTATCATAAAACATTGTGTGACAATGATGCTTACTTTCACCACAAAGATTGAGTTGATGCAGGTTCTACAAACACAATATTGTTCAAAAATCTTTGAAGAACTTTGAGTGACAGAGGATCTCTGCCTGTAAAGGTTCCCCTCGGCCAAATATGCACCCACTATCTAGGTGTTCTCTTGAATCTCCTTGCTCCAAGCTTAATGCTGCCATAATTCTTTCTTGACAAACATTGCATACATCTATCATTAGGTCAGTTCTTCTTTCTCCCTCAATATGGTTTACCTGATCTTAGAATTAACATTTACAACTCACCAGAAAAATAAAACTACATATCCCTAAAACACAAACATTTTTTAGACCAAATTTTGGTTTCATTTAGTCTTGGAATGGCTTCTAAATCTATTTCAGTGTTCATACACTATTCCTTACAGGTCTACAACAACAACAGAAAACAAGAGAATTTAAAATGAGAAATTTTAGGGACATGTTTTGTCAGAATTAGGAGGTTGCTGTGAGCCTGTACAGAGGGTCATGGGTCAACATTACAGCCTTATACTACAATCAATGGGATATTTGTCTCCAGCACTCCAAGGACCCATCACTGACAAGCTGAACCTTGCCCGTTTGTCAGAATTTGATTCTTAGGTTTCACTGTGGACTTGATACAGAAAGGTATACAAAAATATCTGAAATTTTTCCACACAAAAAAAAATGTAAAAAAAATACAGAACAAAAAACACAAATCACTGGGTACAAAATAAAATGTTGTATAATCTGTGTGAAAGTAACAAAACAAAACAAGTTCTAAGATTATAAGAGCAAAAGTATCCCGGGGAGCAAATAGAATGAAAAGGAACGAATGTCATAAACTGTCTATGGTTGATTAGTGTGTTATTCAAAGGTCGCCAGGAAGAAATTATTTATGCACTGGAGAGTTGCTAATCTTCCACGGAACAGCCGATATTAAATAGTATTTAATTCCGCAAGGCGCATCCTGAGAACACATTATTGACCAATATTCAAAACGAACAAAATAATACTCATAAAACCATTTCTGTGAGGATATGAGAAACTGTTTTAAAATCAAGTATTATTGACAAAAAACACCCACTGATGGGCATCGCCATCTGACCAGGTAGGTCAACATTTTACTTTTCTCTCAGAAGTTATATAGGTATGTTGCTGGGCAGTCCTTTTCAGTCTTAACTCCCAAATTTGTGAGTGCATTTGGTAGTAACAGTAACAGTAAAGTATCAATCCATTTCAAACGACTCCAACTTTAAGCAGTCTTTCATATTCTGGATGTCAGTTTGAGATAACTTTTCAAAACCAACTGTGTATTATCCAAAATAAGATTTTATCCACTAAGATGCAATTCTGGATTAGCATTTTGTCATATATATTTACCGAGTATAGTCGTTTATCAACCAGATGTTTTCTTCATACCTATGCTAATGTTATGCAGATATGCAAATAGGAAAGTTTCATTAAAAGTTCCCCACACATCTCTTTGCCATTTGCAATGGAACTTGACTGGTCAAGATAGCAAACTGCATTGTGATGGCATTTTAGCATCAAAGAGCATCACAGAAATGAACCAAAATCAACATTAAAAACTGGCTTTAGATTAAATTTTTGGCTTGCTTCTGTTTGACAAAATCAATCTAACAGCTGGTGGGTAGAGATTTAAACAACGTGTACCTGTTTAACATTGATGCATGTACATATATGAGAAACATGGACCAGTGTTCCAAGATACTATTTAACCTATTACATGGCTACTGCATCTACTTTGAGAACGGTTACATGTTACTGTCATTGAAAATTTTCTATATTTCCAACATAGATGAAATATATATATGTATGGCATTCACCATATTTTTTTTTTTCACGTTTCTGAATCGTAAGGTACTGAATCCATCTTGCTTCCTTGACGAACACTCTGTAACACTCTGCCAAAGTTTCCCCGTTCTTCACTTCATTCGCCAGATATTTATCAGTACTTGCTCGGCTTTGGTGGATGAACATCTTCAGTTTTCACAAGTTTCCTCACCACTGGGCGAAAGTCGTCCCATATCATCAAGCCGTAACGCAATGCTATATGCAGAGTCTGCATCAACCCCTCACAGGAGTGGCCTGGTGTCTTCTTCATGTCATCGTAAACCCACGAGGACCCCAGTTTCTTCGTCATGTCTTGGGAGGTGGGACGCTGTGCACGTTACCTCCGTTATTGACCGACATGATCGGCGAAGAGGTCGGCAATGGCATTGTTGGAGGACCGCCGAGCCTAGGTACTCCCAGGAGCGCCTGCTGCAGAGGTGTGAACTGGCTTGGAGATGTGACGTGCGGCTGGGACATCGAAGTACCGTTGAGGTTGGCTAGATTGGCCACTGCTTTCATCAGAGATGGGTCCACCACAGAGGACAGACCGGCTGCAAATGGGTGTCTCTGTTGCTGCTGCTGCAGCAGGTAATTTGCAGAGTTTGCTATTTGCTGGAAGTGAATCTGGTTTGCTCCTGATACATCTAACGACGCGGAATGTGGGATCAATCCGTTTGAAGAACGACTGAGTAAGTTCTGTGCCATGGGCCCAGAATTCCATGTCTGTCTAAAGCTAGGTAACACCGTAGGCTGGCTGACCACTGCTTGTATGAGATTATTGTCCCCTTGTGTTGCCACGTGTGGCTGGGGGGAATGTTGAGTCAGACTGTTCACAAGGTGAGGTGTCTGTGGGGACATCGCCGGGGTCTGCACTCTCTGCAATTGTCCGTGAGTGTTTGGCAGCCCCTGATTGAGTCCTATCTGCTGCGACATGGCTGCCATATGTAACATTGCACTTGCAGGGTTCATAGAGAACATACCGTTGGCCATGAACGCATTACTTAATGCCTGCGAACTACTCTGCTCCTGGGGAATACTGCTCGGAGAGAAAGAGTTTGGAGGGCAAGCAGTCGGACCTGCCAGAGCGTTCAGAATAGCTTGATTAGCGACTGGCTGTTGAACAGATGGTGTACTGCTGATGGTTGAAGGCACTGTATTTGGTGGCAGGATCATGTCACCGTTGGGTTGTTGGTCCGCCTCTCTCATGTCCTCCATGAGTTTATTTGCAGCTGATTGAAGGTCACTGGGGAGGTCATCTCCTACCACATCCTCCATACCAGTATCTTCCTCATGAGTTCTATCTTCATCCTCCTCGGCATCATCCATATCCAACTTGATCTCCTCGGAAACTTGAAACAGCTTTTCCAGCACATCTGCTTCCTCCTTTGAATAAAGGCTGTCACCATTTTTGCCTGGAGGTGTGAAGAAAAGAAAAGCATTAAATATGATGACACACTTATCTTTGGTCGTTCTCCAGACATAGGATCCGAAATGTCCGCCAAATCTTGCATTAAGTTACAATGATGTTGCCCTTCTCAAATGCACAAACTTCAACTAAGAGAGGGCACCGAAACTCTGTTTGTGTTGGGGTGCCATGTCACCATAGTCAAAGTTATAGATGGTTCAAGAATCTAACATTACTCAACTACTCAAGTTTATGTCATCAAAACATTTTAGTTCTTGACTATAAGTAAATGTTTGCAAAAATTTGGTTCTCAGATGGCCCACTTTTTTGTAAAGATGCTAACTAGTAAAGTCCTAAGAAAAAGTAAACCCCTAGCCAGTCACAATTCTAAAATGCCTAGGTTAACCGTTTGGTACATGTACAAAAGCAAAGTACCTCCAAAGAATTCATTGAGATCTGTAAACTTTGGTAAAATTTTGGACAAATCTTCCTCCTCTGCGTCAGAGTTAAGGGACTCTTCCTCTGCCACCATATTCAGATCGGCATCGTTCAAAGAAAGACCCAGATTCCTTTCGAGGATGTAACTCATCTCGTTCTCTGCGATATCTCCCGTAGAATCCAACTTTGTGGGAGACGGGCTATTCTGAGAGGCGGTGAATTTGGTGCTGAAGGAGGGCAGACTCGGCAAACATTTGAGGGGTTCTGAAATGAAGGAGCAAACACCGTGTAGGTGAGGAGGTAAATAAATACAACACAAGAGAATCACCATTTAATAAAACAACAAAATCTGAAGCAAATATGTGTTAAGGATAAAAAAAAAAAATTAAAATTGAAGATCAAACAAGGGAATTGACCTTTGGTCAAGAGTGTCAATTGGTGCTGTCTTGTTAAATCTTTCATATATTTCTAGCGATTTGATGAAAATATTTCATAAAATTTATGCTACATGTGAAATGCAATGTTTCAAAAGGGAACTGGAAAAATGGAAATTATTAACGTGTGTGGTTATCACCATCAGTCACAGGGTCAACGAATAAAGCCCTACCGTTCCATTACAAATGATCGACATCAGCTCTAATAGAATCTGAAGATCTGAGTTCCTAGGGAGTTCTTGAAAGGAAAATTTTCTACCAAAGAACAACCATCAAAAGACAAAATTAGAACTTGAGGAGCTTTTGCTACCCTTTCTCTGTCTCCCAGCTTATTTCCTAAGTGTCCTTTAGCTTCCTAATATTGGCACCTTATTGTGAGAAACAGATTCAAGTTCTTCCACATAGTCCATATAACTAGTAATTAGCACAACTAGCCATGGGGCAAATCTCCATAATAGAGTGTAGGGACATGATCACAGCTGTAAACCTAACCAATACAGAAGATTAACTTACCCGCAGGAGGAATGGGTTTCTGCGGCCTAACGTTCTTCTTCTGTTGGTTTCTCCTCTTTCTAAACGGCTTGGTTAAAGCAAACGGTTTCGTCTTCTTTTTCGGCTTCTTCAACTTAGGCTCCACCCTCTGTAAAAGATGAGGATGTATGAAATAAATGCTTTACATCAAACAATACTTTACATCAAACAATAGGCAGCTGTTTGACTTTGAGGTACCAGACCTACTTTGTGTTACTCAAAATAAGCTTGCAGTTGATCAAAATAATACATCCTACTAGATACATTTTTTTTTCAGCATACATTTTTATTACTTTAGCCAGGAATTCATAATTACATTCCATTCCTTTCGCTAGACACCATTTCACAGTAGAATTAGTCACATATGACAAATGTCAGTTTCATGACTATTTCAATTGTGACCTTAAAAGTCATGTTAAATAAACTGCATTGGTTGGTTTTCTTTTTGCTTTTTCTTTAAAGGTTTGAATGGCATAAAATATTCACCAAAATCAAACTAACTTGCTGCTGTAAATTTGTCGACTTTACGATGCTCTGGGTCCAGCGGTACATAAAGTCTCCAGAACCAAGGTTGATAAGATCATAGACAATACTCTAAACACCTCTTAACTAACCAAAGGAAAATTTAACTGCCTCTACAAAACTATGATTAAATGGGCATTATGATTAAATGGGGCATTACATCAAATCGAAATTAATGAAAAAAGTTTTCGTGAATATTCATCTTTGCCCATTAAACTAAAACAGAACTCATTTTTTTAAGCAAGATATAGGGTTCTGCATAAGTATCTTGTTCCACACCATATGTACATAGCAGCAATAATAGCGTGCAATGATAAAAGTTCCAATCTTCAACATATTTCAACATTTCTAAATCTTCTACATCCAGACGTCACTCACCATCGTCTTGGCATGTTCGATGCAAAGCGGCTGTTCATTGATGACATCAAAGCAAGGTTCGATGCACCTCAGTCCTCCGGGAAACTCTGCAGCACATTGATAGAACAGCATCTGATTCTCATCCTCAAGAATATCTGAGAGGCGAGTGACGTTACGTTAAGGAAGACGATCGACAATAATCAACCACACAATGCACAACTAAAAATCATGGAATTGTAACTTAAGGCAGGATTCACAAGTTTGATTCATTATTTCTGGTGTTGTGACAAAATTTCTGGACTATTTGTAGGATTTAATGTAACTTAAACCATTGTTGTCCTTCTCTTTCGGACATAAACCTTCTTCTTCCTAATTTTCTCCAACCATACAGAAACTAGCAACGTCATAACATCCTCTAAAGTCTGGTTTGAACTTTCATTAACTCTTCACTTACTCCACCGATACGTCATTGTGTGTGGTGCATACATTAATTATTGACGTTGAGTCAAATCCCCGACTCCCACTTCCCTAAAACAGCGTGCAATCTCTTTAATTCAGTTTTATTTAAAACTTGACATATCTGTGTCTGCATTTAGCAGCTGTGTTCACATAATTCATTGATTCATGCTGTTTCTTCTAATAGCATTTTTTCTTCCCCCTCATGTTTGTTCTTTTTCTTACTTCTAACTCCAGACAGCTCATGTGGTTTACACTGCTTATGAAGTGAGCACTTACTGATATTTCCTTTGAGACATTTTCATTAAAAGCCTTTTTGTTGGCAATACCAGCATAAAATGAAGTTTATTACTGTTAGTTGATAGAGAAAAAATGAAACAGGCGGCAACAACATTAACAACAAAAGTCTCATTAGAGAAGGCTAAGGAACCATGAAATTCTTTCATTATTATGCACCATTACAACCCTTCACATCAACAAAAGAAAATATAACTATCTGAACACTAAGTGAATAAATGGTATTGTAAATCCAAACAATTATTCACTTGCAAAGCAATCTTTAATGTGCCTTTGAAACCTAACGACTTGGAACTTATGTGCTGAATTATGCATGACTATGTACAACTGTTTCACAGAGCGAGCTCCACATGTTCTTAATTACTTACAGTTCATTTATAAAAGGTTTAGTCTTAAATTTCATGAATGGTGATAAGCAGTTTAGTGTTAGGTCTCATTCTGCTATGTTGTTTTGTCAATTTAATCTCACAGTATATATATTCTTTGTTTATTACAAAAGCCAATGCTGTGGACATCTTGTTTTACTGTTGTGTTTGCATTTGTTTGGGGTATCATTTGAACAGGTATTTCCCACCCCTCTCCCTCCATACCCCCTTGTGATTGTAGCATTACTGTCCTTTTTTCCCTTTTAATTTCATTGTGTGTTTTCTACTCCATGTACTTATGCATTCATGTTTGTAGGTTGTATTCTTGTGTTAAGCATCTATTCCAAACACACCGTCATTATAGGCCCGGTGGAACGGGTGCTGAGGTTGTTATGAGGAGACAGGTAAGCGAGGAACAAAGTAAATACATCATCACCACTACCAACACCATCACCGCTACCATCATCACCACCATCATCATCACCACTACCACCATCACCACTACTATCATTGATTAATTGAATTGTGCACACTTTGGTGTGTAGGTATGTCCGTTACCAATGACCAGGGTTGTAAAGTTGTGTGAGAGGGCCTTGGCCCTGAACAAGACTGTAAACCTAAATAATAAATCATCATCAGCACCACCATCATCACCACCATCATTAAAATAATTATAATAATAATAATATAAAACTTTGTGGTGTGGTTCAAGTTTGGAAAATCTACTGGACAAACGAAGACTCAAATTTGAAAATCAAAGGATACGGCGAAAGCAATGTCTAGCATAAGGGACAACCTCTTCCTGGCAGTCCTCCCCATTCTCTTTGCTGCAACAAATCCGCTCAGTCCTGTTTGGCAATGTTGGTCTGGTGGAAAGGAACAAAAGATGCAAAGAAACATGAAATCAAAACTGCTGATACCATGAGGGAGGGTCAAACTTGTTACTGGACACAGGTAGGGTCAATGCATATATCCATGTCACATGGTGCTTTAATAGTAAAGTAGACTGTGTAAGTGTATTTCCAGGGCTCCAGAGAGTTAAGTCAAACTGAAACACATTACAGTAATAAAGCTCCTTTTTTTGTAGTTTTAATTTTAGTTTCATTTTCAGAATGAAACACCCTTTTTCTAAATGATAACAAAACTTTTAATCTGTTGCTCTTTCGGAGTACAAAGTGCTGCATGAGCACAGTTTGAAAAGTTAACTATTTGTTTTTTCTCAGCGACGGGTTGATGTATGAAGTACTGCGGATATGGCAGATACGTATGAAACAACCTGTTACATACTTTTAGAATCTCTTTCGATAACTGTCAGAACAAATGACCAACTTCCTTTCTACATATATCTTACTTATATCAGGTTGTTCACCTGTGTGTGTGTGCATGAGATCAGCTCATCCATCCCATGAAGCTATTGTAGGACAATGACACTGCTGCAGTGAACCCACTAGTCCTCAGAGTGCTCAATTAGTGAGCACCGTAATAACAGCAGCTTGCTATTGAAATGCTTCTAAAAACACATGTGATGGAACCGTTGGATGAGGAGATCCCATCAAGGAAACACACTGAATATATAAAAATCCAATTTATGACACATTCATGCTGTTGTAGACAAAGACACATACTACATTTTCTGAGTAAAAACTATCCACTTGTGTTGTCAAATTATTTTTGATTGACCTAACTACTATCCCATCTGTTGTACTTGCAGTTTCCTACATTGTCATAAACGAAGGAAACAGAAAAATAACTGGACAGGAAAAAGAAATGTGGGGGGGGGGAGGAATTGTAAAAACAGATCATTTAATTTAAAGCAGCTGGTTGCATTTTGTACTTCATCACATAACCATATTTGCAATTTTGCAATTTTTACAGAAAAGGAGAAACTCTATTAATTTCCTCAACAGAAATGAAACAACTTTAAGCTGTTCCACCCACTCAGTGTACTCCACTGATTCCCTTAACTGAGGACAGGATTCCGTACCTTTCTAGTGGTCTGTTCTGGCTTCGTAAAAGTGATACCGTGGTACCAAAAGGATGCGCCCTGGCAGACTGAATAATCCTCCTGCTCAATGCTTTTCTGGATTTCTGTTCGTACCTGTCACAACTATGTAAAAACTTCAATTTCTGGCAATTTTGACGAAGAGACGAGCAGATTCCTTGCGGTCGCTCGGAAGCACCACTGACAAAGGTTTTCCTATAACAGAATGGAGACATAAACAATAACATATATCTGGCATGAATTCTTAGAAAAGGTTCATCCATTACAATCATGCATTATCACCTATACAAGGAAGCAAGGTTTGTATAAAAACTAAAGTCACAAGAATTTTTTTTTTTCATCCCTCTGTGTTAGGTGTGGCCCATTCCTACCGCAAACTAGCAACACCCATATTTGCTTATCTTATTGATGATATTGTAGAAAGTGATAACATGACAGAATAAACAACAACTACACATAAACAATATGGAAACGGATATAGGACAGTCCCACGATCCCCTTCAAGGAAACACATCTTAAATCTTGGCAATCCCTAGTCTTTAACTCCATCAACTGCTATGTTCTACGTAAGTGATCAAAATCCACAAATCTGTTAAGCATTAACACATACTGCAAGAAACAAAAGTAAGAAGAAATACCCACAAAAAGGACAATTTTTGGCAATCCCTAGTCTTCAAAGTCATCAACACCCACGTCTAAGTGATCAAACTCCACAAATGTATGTGAGTATGAACGCATTACAAGAAACAAAAGTTGGAAAGAAATAATAAATTAAAGTAATTTCAATTACCTAGTTAACACCCAAAATGAAGTTGTAGCTTAATATTATTTTAGAGTCTAAGAGTGAGTTTTCTCTAACAGATTAGGTTTTCCAAACAAATTGAAACAGTGTTCAAGTAACTTTTTCAGTTGATCTTTGGTCAAACTTTTGATCCAGCAATGTTGAGAAACCAATTCATCAATGAATACAGGCTAGGAGCGTGTCTTGGTGTGTTGAATGGGGCAATCTTCTTTTGTGTTATACTAGCTAGGTTTGCTGATTATAAACTCAAAAAGTGGTTTTGCAAGTTAAAACAAGAAAATTCAATTTTTCACATTGACATTTATAATTGTCATGACTCACAATTGAACGAACAAGTAAGAGATACTTTTCTTTTTTCTCTTTTTTTTTTGGGGGGGGGTGGGG
>JAIPMN010000098.1:0-14664 GCA_020650975.1 Apostichopus californicus | reverse complement strand
ACGAACAAGTAAGAGATACTTTTCTTTTTTCTCTTTTTTTTGGGGGGGGTGGGGAGGGGGGACGATATTTTTAACCTTTTACTGTTTTGTCTGTCAGGCTGCAGCATTATGCGTTTGTAAGTCTATGCAATTGTACAGGTGCATACTGGGACGTAACTTGCTACCTGCTCAGTGAACTGGTGAAACTGGGGCCTTGTAACAAGTAGCACCCATTTTTTATTTTTGCGTCTTGGACAAAACTATTGCCTTTTGCAACCAATAAGATGTTAGCACCTTCGGCACCTCAACCTGACACCAATGGTGCGTCCAACCAGGGGAACACCGGTTCCGAGCAGATAATCCAGTAGGCCAGTCTGTACCCTCTCTAGTACCAAAGACAAAGGGTGTTTAAAACTGCAACTTACCTCCTGCTAGCATGAGAGCTCCATTGGTATCGATGCCTCCATAGAGGATCACCTTCTGAGTCACTGTCATCAATATCTGAATACTCTAAGCCTGGAAAAACAGAGAGGGAAAAACAAATTTAAGAACAAGTACAACCCATCAATCATCATTAATCTATGTGACGAAGATCCTTGTTAAGTGTAACTCCACCAAAACAGGTAACAAAGTTTACTCTGTTTGGTGTTTTGAATGTTCCTTCGTTATAGTAAAACAGAAGGAAGAACAAATTTAAGAACAAAGAAAACCCAATCATTATCAATAACCAATGTGATGAAGATCCTTCTAAAGAATAATAACTCCACCAAAACAGGTAAAAAAAAAAAACAGGAAAAGTTTGACCCGTTTGGTGTTTTGAATGTTCCTTTGTATACTACAGTGAGTACTTGAGTCTTCAGCATTAAGCTGCTTTGCAGTTTCCAGTTCATCACAAGTTTACAGTTTTAGATCAATGGATAAAGTATGTGGGAGATTACAAGGTATCACTTCCTATTGGCACAATAATAATGTCACACATTGACAAAATGACAGCACCGAATGTGATATAAGGATAAAGTAACTCCCTGATGGAGCAAGATTCTCTTAGTCTTTCAGAGGAGGCACATTCAAAACAAACATCTCAATCATGTAAGATGATCATGATGGTAGGATTTATTTCTCTTTTTAAGTACAGTAAGATCCTGGCAGCCTGCTTATCACAGACATCACACAACCTAAAGTCCTTCCATTTGCCAAGAAACTGAAGTTTGCTTTTATTTGTTCAATAAATGCTTAGACACCACTAGAATATATGTGTTTCATAGCAAGGTCTTTAGAGGTGACTCTGAACGCACATCAACATCACTTTTCTTACTACTGTACAGTTTACCCACCTCACTTCAACTTGGTTTGAACCTTGCAAATAGCTTTCATACCCAAGGAAAAGTTTGTAACTATAGTATGTCAAGATGTACATGGTGTGCGGAATAATACGATAAATTTGAGACGAAGAATCCACGAAACAAATCCCAACTGCTATTTTAGTTAAACCTTAAAGAATTGACTAAATATTGCGTTACATGCAACGAAGAGTTCATTAAGGAAAGTTTCTCAATATAACAATATGTGTACCTGACAAGATAACATTTGCTGCTTCAAAGACACATTCAGTATATATACAGTTTGTAAACCTCATAAATGTCACTTAAATGTCATAAGTTCCTTGTGCCTGATGAGACGTTTGTCAGAAGTAATTTAAATTTATAATATTTGAAGACCCACTATCTGTTAGTTGAGTCTTGTACCAAAATTCAACACGAAAATCTGGCTGAAGAACAGTAATACTATTAATCTGAATATCAGATGAATTTGATTTAAGCAGATCATAATTTGCAGGAATGGTACAAAAATGAAAAACTTATACGTTTCTGGTTGGGGGTGTATACTGTACCTGTCTCCATTCAAGACAGGCACTCAAATCTATCTACTGTAGCCTCAAAGAATTGCTAACATACTGCATGATCAATGTTCCTCCACTGTGACCCCTTTTCCGAGTCAACACCCACGTCCTCTCCCTTTCATAATCTACTGTATCGATCTGAAGGCTTACAAAATCTACAATTCCAGTGTTATTTGGATACACTTGAATCACATTGGTACTGTACATATGTATACACTTAGCTAAAGTTATCTGGAGAATGGCTAAGGAGGAAGGGACAAGGAGGGGGATGGGGGAAGGGGTGAGAGTTTGTTTGATAGGGGCGGGAACTGCCATGAATGTCTTATAAAATAAAGGAGGGAGTAATTATTTGCTGTACTGTACTACTATATTATAATACCAATCATCTACTCTGATACATAGTCCAGTAATAGTGTTGACTACTTCTAACCAACTATAATAATCACTGAAAAACATTGTAACACAGAAACCTACTGAATGCACACTAAAAACAGGTAAACCTGCAATGTATACTAAGAAAAAAAGACTGACTGACTGTCATGCAGAAGGAAGGTATAAAACTCAATTAAGTCAAATGAAAAATGCAAGCAATTAGTTTGTTCTGCAGAAAGTTGCCACAATACTTCACTCAGCCTTTTAACTTGCTATTATAAGGACTGTTTACCCAAAGTATATGGCATTCCTGGTCAAGGACATGCGCTACAAGACAGTGCATTCCTAATTTCCTGAGAGCGTGTTCACTCCGCAGTTCACAAATTGAAATTATAATTGGATTGCAACAATCACAACTCAGATGCTGTGGATTAGCAGTCCTGAGAGAACAAAGATATTGAAGTTGCCAAAAAACAAAATACTTAGTAAACACAAACAACCACTGAGGTATAACAAAGTATATCAATTTACCCCTTGAAAAAAAAAACGATGTTTTTTCTAGTTTATATCCGGGACGCCTAATTACTATTTTTTACTTTTATGGTTGCCCAAAAACTTTTTGAAGGTAGTAAAATTCTTATATTATAGTTAGGCATTTAGAATCAAGGTAATACAGTCAACATATTTTGTATAAACACAACCTGTATTAACTGTAACACTATAGAACTGAGCTCACTGCTAGACACTGCTTACCAAACAGTTCTGCTAGTACAATACACCAAATAACACTAACACAAACCACAAAACATGATGAGTTTTGAAGCTCCTATGCGCAGCATTTGTTAACCCAGATACTGTACTGTACATACTCAAGTTGTGAGTTGACAATTTAAATTAGTTTCAACTTGATTAATCTGCTAATTGTTCAATCTGTTTTGACCAAACAGTCTGCAAGTACACAATAAAAACCACAAAATATGATGAGTTTTGAAGCTCCTATGAGCAGCATTTGTTAACCCAGATACTGTACTGTACATACTCAAGTTGTGAAGTTGACAATTTAAATTAGTTTCAACTTGATTAATCTGCTAATTGTTCAATCTGTTTTGCTTCTGTTAAATTTCTGTTAAATTTATTTTGTGCAGCTGTTATCAGCTAGCCTCCCAACATTGTTCTTACTTGTTTGCCATACATGTGCATAATTATTATTAATTAATAACAGGGTCCATAATTTTTTAATCATGAATATGGTTAACAGTCAAAGCGAATGTCACTAACACTTTCGCTTTGTTTTAATGCCACATTGATGGCGCACTTAATGAATCCAGCAAGCTAAGGATACACATGTGAGAAACACAACAATGAGAATATAAACTTTACAATTGTGTTCACATGAAATTAATCCTCCTACAGGTACAAAAAGGGTGATAATAATCCCCAATCTTCTACATATGTTCAAAATGTCACATCTTGACCTATAATGCTTTAAAAGTGGCTTCGGGAAGGCTAAAAATATTCGTACATATTGTGATTGAATGATGCAAATTTCTCTGCTGAAGTGTGAAACCACACATCCAACAGGGTTTGTGATTCCTTGCTGCATTTTATGAGTGTAAACTGTGTGCACAACGTTCTTATCCTTAATCAGAGGGATCCACATACCTCAAATGATATTTACACACAGTAAACAATATTGTCTTTGGCTCTTTGTACAATAAACTGCAGACAAACATATGAGATATGAAATTTAATCAAGTTTTACAGTATTTATTGGAGTTATCATGTTTTAATGTTCAGACCTTGACCTCTCTTGACCTACAACCTCCATATAGGAAAGAAAAGGATTATTGTGCTCAATAAGGTACCAATATACACTATAGCATACCAAAGTTTTTAACTTCTGCAATTTTCATGTTGACAAAGTTCTCAAATTTGGACTTACCTACACAGAAAGCCTAGTTTGTTTATTGCAGGATTCCCATACCATGTGTGGAAGTTCTTCCAAAATTATCTTTTGAAGTTATCCTCTCTACGAGACTTTCAAAGGTTTACTTTGACCTACAGTACAGTACTTACTAATGTGAAGCCACATACCAAGTATGAAGTTAAACCATCAGTTTTCATGACTTTGGTGTCAACAGGCTAGGCTCACACACACACAAACACCCATATATACACACATACCATCACACTGATTTCTTTGGCCTTTGCCGATTACGAAGAAAAATTGCTGAATGAAGACAGTAGACCAGATAGCAATTGGGATATGTCATTATAACACAGTATACTGTATGTAGAGAGGATGGCTCAAAATGCAAACATGGTTGTGTGGCGACAGGTCTTGTGAGGGGTAATATTAAATGTGTATCGATATACATATTTTCACGTTTCTTGCACTTTGGTACATGTAGAGTATGTCTTTCTTTTACTATAGAAACAGTTTTTGAACCTTCATCCTGAACCCTTTAAAATCACTTTTGAGCACTGGTAGATTTGAAAGGGAGAGAAAGTGAATATAATCTTTACATACAAATACCAATTGGCAGTCTGTTTGCAAATGCTGTTAAGTTCTCCTACTGTACCCAACACTTCCCTATCCATCTTGAAATCACTCAGTCACTCACATGGATTTATTCAAAGTTTAATGTTTGGTCTCTTTCTGGCTCATAATCTATTATTTGCCCTTGTTCTAATTATTTCTTCATTATCCATGCCAACTTCCTCGTCAGAAAGTGACAGATGGGATTTTTTATCATAAACTCCTTTTCTGAAACATCAATCCAGGAAGTTTTATCTTCATTGTAAATTGCAGGTTAAAGTTCATTTCTGTTAATAATTGACAACACTTTCAAAATAAAGCAGCATTTCATAAAGTTAAGGGTTGAAATATTGTACTTAAAAAGTAAAATTCAACAGAGATCTACAGTATACTATTTGTAATAATCCGAACAGATTGGGCTCATCAATTTGGCAAGCAATTAAATAAAGAATACCTGCAAAGTGGATGCATTTGTACATGGCACAGGAACTTCCTAACCAATGTTTGAGGGTGGGAGGATGGGGGGGGGGGGGGTGAGAGGTTGGAGTAATGCAAATAATTTTGTTTCTCTGTTATGACGGTCATCTTGGCAACAAGCATCCAAGTTTTTTCTTCCAGATTCTCTATTAAAACTTGATGTTATTGTAATGTACACGTACAGTGAAACAAAGACATGACTGAGTGACCATTGTCTACACTTACACAAGTTTGGAAATCTACACCAGCTCCCTCGGTCCCTCCCTATACAACCTCTCAAGACAGCCTCGTTACTAGGAAACAAACAGCCTATCAAAATTGATAACCAAACTTTGTGTACTGTTCTCATATTCTTATTAATTGTTTAATAACAATTGCCAATCAATGTGAGGTAACTATTAATACTACTAGCCATTCAGGACAATATCAAGTGATATGATCGAAAGCTTTTAACAAACAGTACATATTGTTTGCATAATGCCTCTTTGCTGCAGTAGTCCTTTGGGGATATAAAATTTATGCAATATACTGCTTGCGTTGATGGTGGCAAATAAATTCAATTTCACTTAATATTACTCATAATATTGAATATTATTCAAAATATGAAAACAATTGATCTAAGCTACTACTGTTTTAGCCATATATGACAGTATGACTTTCATGAGCAAGTGAGTAATTAAAGAACATGTATGTTAAGAAAGCTTGTTGCCCATTATGTGAGAAGATAAGTTTCTTATTTATAGGACTTGCTGTATATATGTTTGTATTACTGTATGTGTATCGCAGTCTAATGATACTTATACTATTGCTCTTTTTTTTCCGTTTACGACCTGTGTAAGCCAATTTTCCGATTGTGGACAATAAAATTCAATTCAATGTAATGTTACACATACAATCACATTTTCCCTCCTTATTGCGAATGAATTCAAGTCCTGTTGAACGTTGACTAAAATCAATGCTTAAAGCTTCCTTAACTCTGAAGATGCAAACAGGCAATTATGTGACTGGAATTTTCAGATTTTTGAAAATATTTTCATAGAGAAATGTAGATGAATAATTTTTAAGCGAGCCAGTCAAGATCCAATATATGCTGTCAGCATTTGTTTCGCTAATGGTAGTGTCCAATTTTTTCAACGATAATTGACTCAAAATTCATTGCATTTTGTCCTCGTAACTATAGTAGCAATTGTAATTTTGTATACAGCATAATTTATAATGTACAATAGTCACTCACTACTGTACCACAACAGTGCCAATAACAGCAAAATCAAAATGAATGCGCCGGGACCCAGATGGCATACATGTATAAGTAATGGAAATGACGTGACTATGACACTATTCCAAATAATAATAAATGAGCAACTCTCAAAGATTTCTGGATACCAATCCAATAAACTAAATTTATTGTAATTGACCATATTTTATGAAAACTTTTCAAATATATCAGAGAAAACTGAGATTGGTTACTCTTGTAATTTGTCTTGTGCTTGTCATTTTACATGATGAAAGTCAGTTTGTTAAAAGAATTTGTTTATGTAAGGAAGAAAAGTCTTTCTTTATTGATGAGGTAAAATGTTCAGGTTGTAATTGATGGCGAAGCTTACTGTGATTCTGACGGAAAAAAAATTAATATATTAGCAAAAACTGATAAAATTAGTTATCTAAATGCCTAAGATGAAGTCTTATATCAGCAAACAAGGTGTAAACAATGTCTCACCATAACATTACGGGAACTTTAAGTGGCAGTCTATTGGGAATATCAAAAAAAAATAACTTTTCATCACCACAGTCCTACAGTAGTTTGGGGGATTTTTCATCCCATGCTTCAGGAGAAGTGAATTTTTGAACTTTCGCGCAAACTTAATCTAATATATTTTGAACAGTGGAGAACGATGAGGGACTGTGAAGTCATCGCAGCACTTCGTTTCGGGGGCTACAGGGACGCTATCATAAGCAACCAGCATTGTAGCAAGAAAAGTTAAAATTTCTGAAAGTAAAATAGGGATTTAGATGGACATTTCCCGGTGAAGTTGCAAGTTAGCAATCTTTCGGAGAGTTAAAACGTTCTAGAGTTCCGGAACTAGTTCTTCTTCATAACAGACATGTTGTTCAGATATTTTTTGTACGCATTGTCTGTACACATTCCTGTGTATTGTATCAACTATCAAGGACAAGCTTAATAGAGTCTGACCAATGTGCCGCACTGACGTCACATCTCGACGTAAGTCAGTGTTAGATTCGCATTTTGTGGCAGGACGGGCCAACATTTCAAGCACTCTATCACAGAAACTAAAATTCATCACAGGGCAAGGCTTAGGGCGATACAAAGGCAAAAAAAGATATGACCGGAAGGACTGAAACCCATTTTTCACTATAAACTTCCTTTAAAACATTCGTCCCATAGCCTAAGCCAGGGATGTGTTAAGTAAGGATATACAACGATTTCACTTAGACCTCACGCTTCAAGATCAAAATTTAAGGAATGGATAATCTTTTCAATTTCCAACTTGTGATTGGAAGGTTTTGAAGTTTCATTGCTAATGTTATTTGTTTTTCTCATCTATCATGAGTGTTTCCTGTCATACTACGAACAATAGCTCTGACAAAGAGACAAAGCCTTGACGACGAGATTTACACCTCCAAGATCACAGGCTTATCCCACAAGAAAGTAACAATGGCTGTACACATGCAGTACTGTATTACCAAACATGAAATGTTTCAGTACATAACAACCTAGAACCCTAACAACACGTAAAGACAATTTCAAATTCTGCGAGTTCAGTTTCATGTGAACTATTACTCCATTTATGACGTTTGAAATCAGCAAAATTGGACCTGAGCATTAACAACTAGCGATACTGTATCATCATGCCATTTGGGTCTAGAACCTACTATAAAATCAAAAGACTACTTGGGGCATTGTGTAGTAGTAACTGCAGCTTCTTATATAGGGTACTACTGCGGGCCTAGACGTGAAACAAAAAAACTGTCCTTCGTGGCAACAAACTTGCTTCTAAGAGAATCTCATTCTTGGATTTTCCAAACTCACTGAAAACATCCCTAGTTATACCCAACATTGTCTAGCCATTGGTATCATTTATACTTTGTACGGCATTTGTGAGGTTTAAAAACTAAGTTTTGTATACAAAAGCTAGATGGATCTTATTATTTGTGGATTAAGTTGCCCATATTGTGCAGAACATTGCTTGTGATACCAGATAACTTTGTCACTATCTTTGCTATTTTCTGTCTGATATTTCTTTTTGCTATTCTCTATAGCAATGAAGCAATGTTAATTTCTAAGGGCTTATTCACTAACTATGCATTTTTATAATGTGGTAACCATCATGAAAATACACACATAAGTGGAAAACTTGCTGCATCTTACTCTTGGGAGTAAATTTTAAAATGAATCTCATCGCAAGCATAATCACATCATTGAATTTCATAGCCGGTACATAATTGCACAAGAGAGATTTAAGAATCTTGATGTATGTGTACTAGCATAGATCTACAAAAATCCAGTGAAAGATCTAAAGCACTGTTTAAACAACATTACCTGTTAGTGGTTGGATGCAAATGTGTCAGTGTACAACTCTTTCTATTCATAATCTTTTATTACATATGTTCTATTTGTAAATAACTTGAAATATGGCCTTTCCTTTGCCACACACATTCCTGGCCTTACTTAAGTTTGTCTGGAAAGTCTAGGAATTCACTTTTAAAAAGATACCCATCAACACCTCCACCCAGAGTCCCCCCTGAAATATATAAAAAAAAAAGAAAATCTTCAAACAGTACTCACTGAAAGGATAAAGGTCCTGCCTTTGTTCTTCCCTCTCCTGGAGGAGCTGCCTTAAACTGTCAACACTGCCAGTATTTATTTTTTCATGAAACAATGTCCTTGTCCGGCAGGGCTTCTCTCTTACTAATAATTCTTGAGATGAGAGTTGAGAAAAAGCTCTCAGTTCTGACAAGTGATCTGACTCCTGGCCCTCACCGTGTCCTGGCTGAGCAGTCTTCTCGTGGGAAGTCCTCTCCGAAGTACTGTTATCTTTGCTTGAAAGTTTCTGCACTTTAGTCCGTACATCTGTCTCTTTACGTTGGTTCACTCTGGAATTTTTAGTGGTACTCTTTAATTTGGTCACACTCTTATCACTGGGGAGAATACTACCAAACTTATTAAGGTTCTTAAGGATATCTACAGGCAAGGTGTTGGAGCCATTAGGTAAAAATGCACTTAAATGAGATAAATCAACCCCTGATTCCTTGTCAGAATGCTTCCCTTTACCAGAAGATGTCTCTTCCTTGTTTCTAGATTTGTGCTTTTCCCTTTTCCTCTTTTTCTTCTTCTTTTTCTTATGTCTGGACTTATTTTTGGACGGGTCTGTAGGGACTTCACAACCGGGATCATTTAACAATCGATCTTGATCTACATTACGCTTCCTTTTCTTTATCCTCTTGGGTACCAGCCCCAGGACCTGCATGTGACTGTTGCAATACCTGTTGAATAGATAAGTAACACAGTGCTAACAATGGGAAAGAAAAGACTGGAACAATCACAGCTCTAAAAGCAGCCCTTTACAATGCTCAGAGTACTGTTGCGTTACATGGCTTAGTACTGACCTGTCATTTGGGATTATTGGACAAATAATGGATGTCAAATCAAATTTAAATGTTCAATTATTAGTTAAAATTACCACATCACCTCAAAGAGTACAAAAATGTCACTATGACAATATACCATGGCTTACAAGTATCAACACCTAGAAGTGAAGAAATAAATCAGTTTTAAATCAATCCTTGAATTAATGAACCAACCCGACCTTTTCTTACACAGATAATGGTGGAGACAAAACAATGATTTGCAAGAAATTGAATTTTCAAAATGTAAAACCACTGCAAAAACTTTAAAAACCTAAGTTGATACCTTCAAATGAATTTGTCATTAATTACCTTTCAACCACGCAAGGATTACATCCACATTACTATAAAAGTTGGTGTACTTAATGTACTAAATGGTATCAAACCTTGAATACAATACATGAGTAGTTTAAGTAATAATAACGAACGAGGTAAAGTGTGATACAGTTTAGCAGAATAGTGAAGGACATTCCTTAAAGTACCAATCGATACAACTTACTTTCTCTGTTCTGCAATTGGTATAGCATTTGTGCATTGCTGATGGTTGTATTTAGCCACAAATGAGCACTGTCTAAATGGTGCAGACTTGTCTTCCAGAACATGTCTGATGCAGAACCCAAAGCCATTGATACGTCGTTGCTTGCACAACTTCGCACTGAAGGAGCACAGTAACTTTTTGTCTTCTGAATGGTGGATGTTCTTGCCTTCATACATCCCGTCAAGCCCAATTTGGGCTGAAAGAATAAGAATGAATGCTAGGTCATAACAAAACATAGTCTGTCTTTTTTTTTATTATTACTTTTTCATAGGTTAAAGAGAATGAATCATTTAATCATGACTGCTGCTAACTATAGCGGTTGTTGTTTACCTAATACAATCTTGTCACATTGTCAAAACCAACTTATGGTAACTTGTTGACTTGAAACATCCCACAAAGGACAAACTGTGATCACAAACAGATTTTGATCACTGATCATGTGAGAGAAACAACATCACCTGCTTATACAATGAAATAGGAGGCAAATAAGACAAGCAATAATGAGGTACTATACTGTTTGAAATCTTGGGACTGATCAAATTGAAAAAGCCTGAGAGCTATAACTGTTCCAAAAAAAACTGTTATAACACAAAATAAACATAACTAATATGATCTATATTCGCTTGAAAATATTGAACAATATGCTACATTTAATGTGACATCGTCTCAACAACTCACTAATGACTTTGACCCAATATTCTTAGGAAATGGTTTGGTTGAGACCTAGGCCTAAGAGCCTTAGGCATAAGTTTGGTCATTCCAATCACTTTAGGCTACGTAGTATTTATACTGACAGATATGTCTTCATTCATTCAGCACGAATACTTATATAACCAAACGAATCCAAATTCTCCTTAACGTGTACCACCAAGAATGGTTAAATATTTGGGCCATAAGGGAAACTATTGCCATTACTGATTCAGCATTCAACGACACGATTCTTGTGACCTGGGTCTAGCAACAGTAAAGCTTAGGCCTGTATCAGTAGCCTAACGTTCACAAAACATACCATAGTGAACGTCACATCATAAATGCGAAAAGAACTATGAGGTTCAATACTGTAATTTATTTAACGTATTCCCGAGAAATTAAGCCACGAAGATGTTTCTTATTGACTCGTTGGAAGTTATAAGCATTTGTCTGTTAATCAAAATAGTTGAGACTTAAAGCTGTGCTTATAAAGTACACAATGGCCAAAAGCGACATTTTTTTCGAATTAGCCGCTGACTTATCATAGGATAGGCTCCAAACGTTGATTTTTCGGAATTTGAGAAATCAAGACACCAGGTCTCAGATAACATGCAACCATATCAAAAGATAGTAACTTACCACTCAGAAAACCTCGAAAATTTGGTTGATGAAATCAAGTAACCACACCCAGTTTTTCTGGCCAAATATTTTTCAAGATGGCGATTGTTGTTGCGTGCTAACATATGCATAATTGGCCAGGGGCGTGTGGTGTAACGAGTAATGCAGCATTCAACAAAAGGGAGAACAACAACGTCGTGTACATAGTGTGCACACTGTTTTCAATAGTAGGAGGCCTGGATGGGACTTTTTTACATCTCTCAGAAATATAAAGGAGAGTCTTCACACTTTCAAATTTCTAGAAGAAATGAAAAGCTTATACACATTTCTAATATTTAGGTACAAAATAAACTTAAAAGAATACATATTTGAGATATTTTAAGAATTTTTCTCTCAGGGGTGAGTCATGTTATGTGGTTTCAATCTCATATCAGCATAAAAGTACGGAAAATGAATGGAGCGAGGCGAAAACTCAAATTCTTACGAAACAGATACAGTCGAAGTAAAAGCGGATACATATTTAACAAAATATTTTAATAGTTCAAAATTTTTAACATAGTGTGTCTTTTATCTTGCATGTTGGAATCTCTGTTATATTTTCTCTGCTTGAAATGATTAATTCCCTACATTAAAAGTGATACAATCCAAACTATTGAATATTCATATTTGTCAATATGCTCAGTTTTGAAGGATTTTCAGCCACTATATTCTTCACGTAATCTTCATAAGAAATCTTGAATGCAAATGGATATGGTTTGCTCTTAATTGAGTTTTCTGACGAATCAAATGCTGAAATGTGAACGTTATATTGAATTTATAAGTAATGCATAATTAACACGCTATACTGAACATACACTCTAGTCTACAGAGTTCAGCCGTTCTTTTTATCTGAGTCAAAATAAATGAACGAATGTGCCAGTGGTTGAAAACAGAAGAGAAATGTGAATCTTGCTGTTCCGATGAAGTTTTGAGCTTTTCAGAATGTAGATACTATACAAACATCTAAGATTAATCAATTAAAGATATCATGTTTACACAATGTATTGCAACTTTGTTAAAGAATAATGGTGTTTAAAATAACACACGGCCTTTTGTTCATGTAAATAGCCTGTTTGAAAGAACATGCTTTGATTGAGCTACTAGAAGTTATAAAACAAATGGATTAAGATTTACAAAATGAAAACCCAGAATTTAAAACTACGACATACGCCAAACGGACAAGTTATTTCTTAGCTGTTTACTTGTTACCAGTCACAAAGATCTCTGTCATATCATACTTTGTATTTGTGTCCCCTATAAAAGAAAATTCCATCGATTAATCACGCTTTTAAACTGAACGATCTTGAAAAACGGAATAACATGTAACAATATTACTGACAGAGTTTTCTTTGGCAAGACTACGACATATATCAAGAGGCCAGCACACACACACACACAAACAAACAGACGGACAACTTTTCATCCCTCGATCAGATATTGACTACATGTCATGCTACGACATGGGTCACCACCGACACTCGCTTCATTTTTATGGCAACTGAGATAGCCACATTATAGGGTTCCAATGACCAACCAACTACAAATATTTCATCCTCCCTATTGAAGAAGCTTTTCGTCAAGGTAGTCAGTATAGGCCTCAAATTATAGCACGCTATAATTGCTAGAAGTTTTCAAAAAGTACTTTCCTTGAGGGCTTTACTCTCCAAATTGTTCTCAGACAATGTTAAGGACCACACAAGATGACTGAATGTCACAATGAGGAACATTTCCTCCAAGGTTGCAATCAAAACAGTTTAAGAATTTTGACCAAAGGTGACCATATTTGAATATCTAGCATATTTGGAGCCAATACAGCATACCTTTAAGTCACAAACCAAAGTTAAGGAAAAACACTGACAATGATTTCCTCTAACTTTACTTAGTACGTGTTTGTCTTAATTTTGTCCAGTAGGCTATATCTTATTTGTTTGCCCTAAAACAAGATGGCGACCATTGTTCATGACGTAATACGGACGTCGAGAATACTGTAGCGCCAGCGACAACACTGGAAGCGATGGGATAATAATGACACATGGTTCTTGCAATCTTGCATATTGATACAGGAAATGCCATGACTGTCAGAGTCAGCATTCGTTGTCGGAAGTAAATATCCAAGTGTCCAGTAGGTATATTTTAGACTGAATGGGAAATAGGGGGGGGGGGGGGTCATGGACCTAATAGTAATAATAATCATCATAATAATCGCTTAATCAGCAGTTATTTTTAGGATGCTTACGCAACCCAAAATGTGGGAGAAACCCGCAAGGGCTTATGGATTACAACTTACACGTGGGTGGCTTCCAATTCAACATTTAAACACCAATTGAAATGTTCTCAATTTGAAAGTCATCATTGAAAACGGAAAACCATAGATTGCTCTTGGATGAAAAACCCACCTTATTATATGATCTCCCGATTGCTAAGCCTAATTGCTTCAAATGCCACCGCCTTTATCCACTCGGCCACAGCACCGGTAATGCACTTTAGAGGTAAATATTTGCTCGAAGAACTGCACTGCATCGGTATGATTCTAGCTAATAAAAAAAAAGATCTGGCATATCTAACTAAGTTGATCTAGCCACAACATTTACTAAAGTGACAGCCAGTCAGGCATCTCATAAATGGTGAGTCCTTCATTCAATTCAACAACGCCTATCGTGACTTGCGCGTTTACCCCGTGGTTTACCCCGCCTATGTCGTGATCTATGTGATTTGCCGCTAATATTTACGGAAGGCAAATGGAGCAATAAGTCGTTGGTGATATCAAAGTTCTCGCCGTTAAAGCTTGCGAAGTACATGCAATCGACACTGAATGATATCGATGTTCACGCTTTCGATGCTACACCCAAACAGTTTGTATAAGTATCG
>JAIPMN010000097.1:4011-26575 GCA_020650975.1 Apostichopus californicus | reverse complement strand
ACCCATATATCTATCTCAAATAGGAATTTTTCAAATATGAAAAGATACTGCTTTGGAGAAATTGCATTTGTAAGTTTTTCACTGTAAATCCTGCCCACTCATTAATATGCATGTAATCTGCTTCCAAATCAACAGGGACCACTACTGGCTCATGAGGAATCAGTGTACAAAGCATCAACTAAAGAGAGTTAACTTATCTTCCAAATGAATGAACTTATAGATGCAGGTAACCACAGACACATGTTTGATTATTATGATATACTTACAGCTGCATCATCTGTCCTTGCCAGTTTCCTGTGTATAAGAAGAAAACATTCTACTGAGGCCAGGAAGTACAACTACTTATATGTGGGTATACATGCAGCCAATTTAGAAGTTAGATTGATTGTCCAGTTACATTTATCAAAGATTTGTTAATAATTTCATCAGTTTCATGATAAAATTTCAAAATTTAGAAATACTTCCAAATTGAGATATCAAATGTTGAAAGTTTGATATAAAACATACATTGTTGAAATGTCAAAATGAAACATTGAAATTTAGAGATAAAGCATGAAACTTGACAGAGGTAACTTCAAAATTTGGAGATATACCACAGAAATTGAGAGATAAGATGTAATGAATTTAAGGTAAGATGTCCAAATTTCCACACAAATAATGTGATTTTATGATGAAACTTCATCAAACCAAGGGATATAATGCTGGAATTTGAGGATAAAACACCCACATAATGATTTCAATGGTAGAATTTGAGATGATACTCACAATTTCGTGAAAACAAAAACCAGAAAGCCAGCAGGCTTATATGGAATCACCTGATTGATAGAGCAACTGAGGAAAATGTATCCTAAAGTCAAATATCAGAACATCAGAAAAGAGTTCTAAATAACTTTGACCATCGCAAAGTGACTACCCTTCTGAGAGTTGATGACAGTAGTGTAGACAGTGAGTGTAGATGGTTGTTTTAATTACTTACTATTTCAAGTTTTAGCCTTTCTTAATGATTCTTTTTTGTGTGGATAAATCACTCACCACCAAAAACGAAAATATAATACCGGTGAAAAATACTCAAAATTGAAACCTTCAATCCATCGCAACAGCAACAGTGTACATAGAATACTATATTCCCTCTTCAAAACATAGCACATACCTTCCAAACAATTACCGATTTCACACTAATTGAAAGTGGTAAACAAGGCTAGGCAAAAGTGTATTTTTCTTTTTTGGCAAACCGATGATTAGGCAATATTTCCCATTGACTTAATGTGGTGTTAGGCTACCATGTGGTCGAAGATAGCAGCAATAATGAACATATTCGGTGAATATTTTTAGTACCAGCTATATGCGACATAATTTGAGCGAAAAAACAGGCTACATTTCCATGTTGACTCTTTGTTATTTTAGGCTACCATATGGTCGGAGATTTGTGGGCATTTTAAGCAAACATATTTTGTCAGTTGTTCATAACAACAGGAGTATCGATTGAAACATATATTTCGGAGGTGTAATGTATTAGGTGTCAAAGTGATCTGCCATTTATGTACATTGTGCATTGTGTTTGGCTAGTTCCGTGACTTTTTCGATATTCTGTCCGGAGTTTCGGGTACCCGTTAGCCGACCGGTTAATGGTAACGCGTACCCCGTTCCGATTTCTTGCTACCTGACTCAGGCCTATACCAAAGGGTAAATTACATAGCTTTATGTCAATTTTAAGCTTCAGTGTAAGCAATTTCCAGTGTAACCGATATGCGACAAACCCATGCAGCCAGCTGTCAGTCTCAGCAGGGAAGCACTACAAGTAAGTAACCTAAATAGGCAGCTTATATTTGATGATCAAAGAATGGAAATATTTAACCAAAAAGTAAAATTTAAAGTGATTTGAATGATCAATATATATAATCATAGATATGGGTAGGTGACCATTTCGGTCCAAAGAGGATAGGTAAGGTGAGACAGCCATGCAGACAGACAAAAGCACAGGTGGATTGTGCTGGCCACTTTAGAATTGGGTAATAATCTTCCCAGAGTTGTAATATTACTACCTCACTGCCTTTGTCTTCCCATATTACATTCAAACTGTGAAGAGGCAAATGTGGAACTCTTACCCCATTTCTTTGGCCACATCGTCATCTTGTCGGACTTTAAGGAATGCTATATATTGGTTTGCAGCATCTGGTCTCTTGTGGAGTTCTTCATGAAAAAGTGATTTCGAAAGGGTTCTTTTAAGAAACATAACCACCTGTTCATAAAGCAAAAGTGGGGTTATAAAGCAGAATTATAATAGCCAGGTAGTAGAACATTTTGAAATAACTTTTGAGGATAAGCCAAAGGAGTAGAGTGTTAGCTCAGTGGTTAACGCCGGTGCCTTCCAATCATAAGGTCCCCGGTTTGAGTCACTCCAAGATTAATGTATGTCGTCCAGTTGCAGAGTTGTTGACAAATGACAATTCATAATCATGGACGTTAAATATGATTGTAAGAGAGCGACTTCGGTCAGCTTGCGGCTTTGATAAGCCAATGCAGCTTCTTCGCGAGTTCCTGCTTTCAGGAGGATCTAAAATACATACAAAGTACCTGATGACAAACAGCTTACAGTAAACAAATGAATGCAGGCCATCAGGGTGGTTACTTGTAACAAATTAAAAAGAATGCTAGTTTCAAATGATGGTTACACCACAGATAACAAAAAATTATTGGCAAAGAACCAAATTTAAAGATAATGAAGTTATTGTAATATGACAGAAAATGGACCTCTGGAGAATTAATTTCCCTAATAAACTCTATCATATCAAAATGTTCGTTGACCTTCATGCACAATAAGTGCATCATAATATCTTTGAATGTTGAGTTACAGTAGTTTTATAGTTAGTGTGCAATATTTTCACTTTAGGAACCTTTAGAATAATGTTGTTCATTCATTAGCAAGTTATTGTTCAGCAACAAATGGGTTTATGAGTGATATATTCCTCATTCTTATTGCTATATCTAACATCATTGCCTACACCTAATCATGTGTACATAACACAAATCCTTAACCTGATCAGCTCTTATCAGCCAGTTTTCATACTTCTAGGTAATTAAATGCTTTGTACACTCTGATTTCCATACCCTGTTATATCCCATTGCTCCATGGTTGCAGGTTACATTAGGACCTTATATTTTATCATTTACTTTAGAAGGCACAAAACAACAGTATGCATTTACCTTTTGGGATAAAACCAGAAAGCCAGTTGGCTTTGTGATTCCTTGCTAAACAATTTGTTCAAAATTCCAAAAAACTATCTAATGTAAAGCAAAATCAGAAAATATGGAAAAGATGCCTAATGTAGAGCAACTGAATTAAATTTGTCTAACAATTAAGTGTGAACCAGAAAAGATCAGAGATTTCCAGCTCTTATTTGTAGCACTCAATTGTGGGCATCAAACAATGAATTAACTGGTAAGGGTTTTACAGTGTAGAATTTTTATTCCAAAATGTTTAAATATACTGAAAGAACAGTCTTCCTAGATGAAATATAGACACATAGATGTTCTACGTATGACCAAATGGTCAATTTCTTTTACCAATTTTGAGCTAGCAAATCAGATCTGTCACAGCTCCTTTAATAATTGTTATTCGAGATAACCGGTTGAGTTATCGTGTTTACAAAGTTATCATAATCTGACCTCTGTTGACCCCAAATATGCATATATGAGCTCCTGGAGATGCAGCATTTTTAACATTTTCACATTTTGCCTTCTGTTGACCACAAATGACCTTTTACCTCCACCCAAAACATAAGGGTTCTTGTACTAATTATGGGGAAAGCCAAGTGCCAATTGAAAACTGATTATTACAGTCTTAATTACTAAAGTCTATATAGCATCATCCATTAGGCATCTTGTGACATAATTTTGATAATTTCTTACTTCATAAGAAATATCCATATGTTATACTTACTGCTAATATTGCATTACCATCATGATAACCGACAACAGCATCAAGCAATGCTAGTTTATCCTTCAAGGATTTGTATGGCTCTAGAGAAAAGTTTTCCCCTGTGATGATGCGAGATACAAGGTCTGCTATTGACAAAGGAGACCACCTTGACTTTTTTAAGTTCTGCAAATGGAAGAAAGACATATTCTGTATGAAATCAATACTTGGACAATGAAGAACACCGTGCACATCTTTTAAGTAACTACTGATTGATGGCTAAAGTTGCTGCAACAATTTCATGTGGAATGGGAATGTCACATTTACAAGATTTCCAATCTTTCACGACTGTTCACCTCAAATGACATTTGACCTCCACCATCAGCATTAGTTTTTAAGAATTATGTGGGATATCCACATATGACATTCAATTACACTTTTCTCTTAAGGATAACAGTTTAAAAAAAAAAAACATCAAATTTTGATCTGCTAAACTTAAAGGACCTTGACTTTGAGCAAACACAACAGGCTTCCTGTACTCACAACATTTCTTTTATTCATTCAAAAAATGAACAACATATTCATAACTAGTAGCATAAAGAATGTGAAATAAAAACCCTGTAAATATATAAGGGTTAGGACTTACGCCAAAGGCATATAGTTCAATACTAAATACTAATCTATTAAAAAATACTTCATGTGCTTCTCCTTGAATAAAGATGGTACATAAAATAACTTCTGTGTAATTATGTTCTATATTTCCGCATTAGTATTTCCATGGCTTTAATAAGAAGACATTTTAGGGCAGCATACAGTGGTTTTTTTTATTATCATAAGTTTTTACTCAACATCCTGATGAAACACAGTATGCCCGCATTGAGAAAGAATTGCTTGCAATCATTCATTTAAGAGATGGAAAGGTTCCAGCAGTACACCAATGATGAAGTAATTGTTCAATCTGACCACAAACCTTTCAAAACAATCATGAAAAAGCCATTACACAAAACCCCTAAGATATTAATATAACAATAATAACAAAGATTTATAATGCACCCAGACAAAGGCACTCAAGGCAAAGAAGTTGATGAACTTCTACAAAATTAATGTAAGGTGTCCATCTATTATTTATTTATTATTCCTATTGTTACATGCAAATTTAAGAAATCCTCATATCATACCAAAATATGCAGTACAAATATTTCAAAATCTATTTTATTTACTGTGCTGCAATCTTGAGAAGCACTTGAAACTTTCTTACAGACTAAGCTTCAAGTTTATGCTCTTATATTCTTATATGCGTCTTCACTTACACCATCCACAATACTCAATTTTTAATTGAGAAAGATGAAAAATTTATAAGGAATTTCAAGAACACTGTCTACTGACATCAAAATGAAGCTTCAAAATGCATGCAAAGTCTGATTCCACAACTGCCTGTACGATCTGTACATTTTCACATAATTTTCACTGTATCATGCTAAAAGAGGAGGGAAAGATCACTTTAACAATATTTATCAAACTTTCAAGCTTCTCAATCGCAATAAATCACTTATCATTCTGGCCTGTGAGTTCAGAACACTAAAACTGATGTTACTGTATAACAGGGAGCCACATGTATACTTTTGCAACCCTCTCGGCATTCCATAGTACTACTCTAGTGTCCCCACTGTAGCAATACACCATATATAGTGAAGAACTGTGTATTATAAGCTGATCAAATATGAAGAATACATGAGTGATGTATGTTTCTAGCTTACAGGACCATTAGTATAACGATTGCAGTATCACTATTACTTTTATGCTGACAACACTGTGTTGATGTCAGGAAAATGCTTGCGACGCCCCATTTCTCCTTCCAGTATTACAAATTTTCTGATAATATTGTAAAAAACAAATTCTGAGCAATGTATTAGATTTAACTGTTATATTAATTGCTGACCACCATAGACCAGTAACAACCATCAGGTTCTTGTATATTTCATATATCAAAAGTACTTGGATTAAATTGTACCATTACTCATATTCTAACCAGACGAAAACCCGTCCCAAAGTTTACTTGCCATTAAATACAGCAAATATGCAGCACAAGAGTATCTTGTAAGCTAAACTTGGCTGAAGTTCATACTGCAGATGGAGAGCAGTATGAATTTAAAGAGAATCACTGCTTACATGGTTTGATGGCTGGGAATCATGGGCACTGCAAACCTTAAATCAGCTTTCACCTATACCAAATTGTGGAGCAATTTTATTTGTCATTCCTTTGGGTAATCTATGATGCATATATAATCTTTTTTGAAGTTAAAGCTCTCAAGATAAAAGTACTTCTGTTGTTTTAACATTTGAAACACTACTTGCCCCAAGTGACCTTTGACTGTCACCAAAAGTAATAGGATTCTTGTACTAACTATAAGAAAGACACATGCCTAATATGAGCTATGTGATGTATCCTTTCTTGGGATTCATGTATTCAAGGTTTGTGTTATAAAGCTTTACAGAGTGTGATGTCTGATGACCCCAAATGACCTTTGACCTCTACGCAAAACAATAAGTCTCTTGTATTCATAAAAGGGAAGTGACATGCAAAGCATGAGAGTCCATAAAGTTTCCTATCTGGCAATATCATGTTTACAAGGATTTCAAGTTTTGCCCTCTGCTGACCCCAACATATGCCAACTTGACTGCATAGGTTATTTGTCTGCCTATGGCAAGTAACTAAAAAGCTGTACTCCACAAGTGCTAAGCATGTGGATACCCAAAAGCAGTACTCAGACTGAGTTATTTGGTGCCCAGATAATGAGATAAAAAGGGCTCCATTAAAACTGCAGTAACATCATCCTATGGATAGAGAGTCCAATGCTGGTCTTTGTTTTATATGATACCTACAGAGAACTAAAATGACTTACCACTAATTTTCTTTCTAAGGATTTATTCTCAGCCACTAATCTCGCTGTCTCGGTCATTGTTGGCTTGCTGTCGTTTCTCATTGCTGTTGAAGAGTAAGTGATCCATTTCATATAAAGTTGCACAAAAAAAGTTATGGAACTAAATCTACATACATAAATCACAAATGAGTCGGAGGGTTTCTAAGGCAACAAACTGATATTTTTTCAAACAACAAATAATATGTTTTGCACTTTGTAGCAACAACTCCTGTGAAAATGATTACATATTTTCATTTAGGATCTCTTAAGAGTTGTGGATGAGCATTGTATCCTTTTTGATATATTTTTGAGAACTATAAAAAAAGTTAGAAGAATACCATACAGACACCAGCACATGCTGGCATACTCTACTGACATTTAAAATTACTAAGCTGACTTGCTTCATAGAGTTCTGGGTACAAAAGACTTTAAAACAACTCGACATGTTTATACCATTTCATAGTTTGGTGCACGATATTAATTTGAAATCTTACTGCAGGCATTTCCAGCCTTCTCATTTTTGCAAGATACTCTCACTATTAACTGATGAATAAAATTTCTAATGCAAATTATCACGTTTGAGCATTTATGACTGTTAAGTCACCAGGCATAGACTGAAGTATACAAAATTTGTGCAGAGTGGACATAGCTTTTCTTGAACTTTCCAAAATGTTAGCACCTTGCATAGAATGACTAAATATCATTGCTGATCCTTTCTGACAAAAGTGATGACATCAGCATTTGGGTATACAACAGAATCCACTGTGAACTCAGCAAAAGTCATTAATCAGTCAGTGTTGAAGATAGTTCACCATTGTTCAGATCAAGCAACTTATTGGGTTGTCAACTTGTCACTGGAGCACATCCACTACATGACATTGAACTACTGTCGTCATCCAAAGAATTCTAGTCAAACCAGGAATCTCTGAGACTTTCTAATTCCTTCCGTTTCAAATATGTCTTGAAAACTATGTCACCTTGAATTAGTTTTGTCCAAGAGTAAGGTCAGAAACCACACATGCTGTAGCTCAAATGACAGATATCTGTAATAATCATATATGGGCCAATTTGGCCACTGTTAAGAAATTTACAATAAATCTTTATTGAAATTAATTTCAAAAAGTCAACAAGAAAAAGTTTATCTAGTCCTACAGATGACAGACCAACACATAGTCAAATGAATTGCCATGCCATGGACGTTTTGGTTGCCCCAAGCCTACCCCTTTCCTTGAGTATATCAGAAAATAATACAGTGAACTGTACCATCTACAGGGTTTTCATTAGTAGCCGGGACCCGGGTCAAATGAACCGCCTACTGCACGTACATGACCCGGCTACTTTGCGACGTTCAGTAAAAAAAAAAAAAAAATTACAGAAAATAAAAAAAATTACGAAAAAAATCGAGAGGAATAAATACCCACAACCCAAAGGTACCGTAGACCTATTATCATTTTGTTATGATCGTCACACCCTTGCTAAGTTCGGTTCAGTGGCATAGCTACCTCCCTAGGCTCCATGACCCGAGTGTTAATAAAAAAATTGAGGAGAAAAAAAAAGAATAGGACAGAAGAAAGGGGTGATTGGTAGGGGGCAATATCATTGACCAAACAGCTGTATATTGCACCATTTTGCATCTAGAGACTTTTTAAATTGCAATTTTCCGGCAAAGGGGGGCACCCCCTCCCCTTAGACCCCTCCCCCATGTCCGCGTACAGACAGTCTTGCCTACTTTTCAACTTGACCCACCTACTACATTTCTTAACAAAAACCCTGCATCTATCGTGGTGCATTGTTCACACACCATGAGAGAAAACCATTCTGTTGTCTGCGTGTCATATAGATACAGTAATAGCACAATTTCTTACACTGTTGCCTATCTTAACGGTTCAAAGCACTTAGTTACCAGACTGTCAATGTCATACATTCAATGGCATAGCCTAGGTCATGTACATACTCTTACACATGCAATTATATTAAAACAAACATCCAAAATAACATGCTATATTGGGGCCTTTGTATTTAGCATACACTTTCAAAAAGAAAAGCACAAACCTTGGAAAAAAGCACCCCACACCATCCTTCATTCATACTCGACGTACCATATTAGATTAACACGTTCGCACGTGGATAAACAAGTAATACATACACAAACAGAAATTGGGGGTTCCCAACTATTCTATGATATTGGAATAGGGAAACCCTTCAAGTTCAAAAGTTCACAATGAAAAGTTTTCAACTATCAACAAGTCACCACGTGTTTGGAACTTCAGACAAGAAGAATGTAACATAGGGGCTATGTAAATACGGGATTATAAACTACTTTCATGAGAATAGTACATTATTTATATCGTTAATCGGCTGCTGTTTTCTGCAGAAAATATACTTTCAATAAGTACCATATCCATCTTTCGTACAAAAAGTTCTTAAAAATTAAAAAGGTAGGCAAAGATAACTACAAATGACATCGGCGAAACCTTCGTAATAATAAACGAATCCATTTCATTACAGAAACGAAACGAATGTAATAATCGGTTGTTTTCCCACTCCCGGTAGTATTAACACATTGTACTGTGATCGGGACAAGCCAATACCGGGATCAGGATACCGGGATTCACTTGACTATCGGGATCCCGCACAACGCTAGTTAGAAGATATGGGAAATATGAAGTTAATGATAAAAATCGATGACCTGCTTTAACTCACATACCTTCTTCAATGGAAGAAGTACTATCAGCTGACATTGTTGGAGATGGCATGTCTGGAAACTGTTTTTTACCTGAAAAAAAAAGTATGAAGTTCAGTTCTTAACAGTAATTCTTCCCATTTTCATGTAGACACTAGGAATACTCTGTTATGAAAATGCCTGTGACTGAAGTACCAAATCATTTCCCGGATCACACTGTCATGTATTTTTACATGCTGCTTTGCTTGGTTCATGAAACTGCTTTTACAAACAGTTCGTCATGAATATTCAATAAGTAGCAAAGACATTTGCAAATTGTACTGTGGGGAGGGTGAACAAAAGTCAAATGATGACACAGTCTATGGTTGATACAAAATGCAATTACAAGTATGTTACATGTCCTAAGCATGATTTCTTGTCAGATTTAAATAGTGGCTTTTTCTCAAGATCATGGACATAATGGAACAGAAAATATAGTGTCGCTTTAGAACTTAAACACAACCTTCATGGATTAGCTCTTTTTCATTTCAAATCCAACTGTTCTGCAGAAAACAGTGAGGTCAGTGATTAGAGAGTAAGTTGAAGGAGACTGGGTATTTAGAAACCCAAGCAAGGAAGAATCAAGTTTCATGCTACAAGTGACAGACAGTGTACTCATAATATGTGCTTACCACTCGAATCACTAGCTGATCGCTTGTGAGAAATTTCATTTATCTGTGGAACTCTACTTGAAGACAAATTGATACTGTCTTTCTCATTTCCCACTAACTTAGAGTAATGGACACTGCCAGTAGTGGCTGTGGACATTTCAATGGGAGGCCGGCTGGCATTCACAGTACCCCTGGCAGACAGGATCGGAGGATTGGAAGGACGCTTTGGTGGAACTGATGATTCTGATTAAGAAAGAATATTGCAAATTGATTGTAGATAAATTTACAATAAAGGACATGCATGAGTATGAAAGAGTTCCCCATACAATGCCTCACTTCACCATCTTTTTAAAATCATAGCTTTTGCGAGAACTTCGAGAACAAAGTCCAAAGCCACTAAAGCCTGGGTAATGCCTCTTGTTTTGAAACAATAAAACTCCACTGAAATAACCAAATTATACTCAGTGGTATGCTGAAGACATCTAGACTCCTTTGGTATGAACGACCCAAAGGTAAAACTGCAAAAGTTACTTGCTATTATAGGTCAAATAGAGCAATACTTTTCACTTGTGTTTCCTTTTTCATTAAAAGGTGGTGGGACAGCTGAACATGGTCAACCATGTTTCCACTTTAACAGCCGAAAGATGACCTCTGACCTACTGTACTTTTCTACACTGTGGACTGTGCCTGTCCAGTAAACTTACTTGCTTAATCCAAAGGTTACCAATGATCTGAGCAAATCTCTACAAAGATCTGTTAGAATCTCTTCATTTCTATCGTACTGCCAGCTGCTCATTGTTACCAACTTTGGACAAAATTAGGGTCAAAGCATGTTATGACCTAACAGGATTATACTTAGGGTTAAAGCATGTTATTAGGGTTAAAGCATGTTATTAGGGTTAAAGCATGTTATTAGGGTTAAAGCATGTCGGTTATATGTTATGACCTTAACAGGACTTTACTTAGGGTTAAAGCATGTTGGTTAAAGCATGTTATGACCTTAACAGGTCTTAAAGGGTTAAAGCAGTTTATTAGGGTTAAAGCATGTTATTGGAGTTAAAGCAGGTTATGACCTAAACAGGACTTTACTTAGGGTTAATGCATGTTATTAGGGTTAAAGCATGTTATTAGGGTTAGAGCATGTACAGGACTTTACCCCTTCTCCTTGAACAAAATTTTTTCCCACCTGACCATGGTCACCAGAGTTCATCCAGATCCAAATCCCTGAGATAAGCAGTTTTAGGTATTTGATCTTTAAATCCCTTTGATCCCAAAGGACTTGCAAGGACAACAACTTGGAAAACTTTGATATGCAATTCACTTGAACTGGATAGACATAAACATGGAAGAACTTGCAGAGAGATTACCATATGACATGAAGCACAGTTTCAAAAGCCAATTGAGCTACATCTGCAGTAATATAATGGGCAAGTATTACTTTAGAACTATTAGTCAAAAGTCAAATGAAGAGACATTACTATTTTTAGCTAAATTTTAAAAACCTCGTGCCAAATAATTATCATCTAGTAACTAAATTAATGTGACATTGGATACTTCAATCAGCTCAGCTAATATTTGTTTGTTTCTAATGTAAAGAATGAAAATTATCTAGAAACAATTGTTTTAGACCTTTCTTCAGGTGCGAGACACCATACATAAAATGTAGACTCACATCAATCATCGTCATGATGCATAATAGTAATGACAGTTATTTGATGCTGAGAAAAACTTCCCAAATAAAAAAATTGAAGCAGCTTATTGTGTTTGGTAAACAATTTTTCTGCTCTACATATGATTGCAATTGATCATACAAAGATATTCTCAATTAAGGGGTTTTCACCCATGAAGGTCAATAAGCAAGTACTTAACAAACTTGATTACAATTCTTGTTGAAGTATATTACACATATTTCAAGCAAATTGAAAAAAAGTTGAAACTTTCAAAATTTATGTTTCCACTCGAAATGTAAACTTGACTGGTTATGGTAAGAACATTTTCGTTACAGCTTTGTTGAAGTATGCTACAACCAGAAAGTAAGTTGGCTTTGTGACTCCTTGCCATGTAATATGCTTAAAAATTCCAAATGACTATCTGCCTAATGTAGAGCAAGTGAATTAAATTTGTCCAACAATTAAGTGAGAACCAAAAAAGATCAGACATTTCCAGCTCCTATTTGTGGCACTCCCTTGTGGGCATCAATCATTTCATTCACTGGAAAGGATTTTACAGTATAGAAGTGTTATTCCAAACTGTGTCAATATCCAGAAAGAACAGTCTTCCTATATGAAATATAAACACAGAGATGCTTGAGCAAATGGACATATTCTTTTATCAATTTAGAGCTAGCAAATCAGCTCTGCCACCAACCATCCCTTTATAATAGTTATTAAAGGATGAGAGTTACATAACACTTTTTATTCATTGTGAAATATTTCCATAACCTACTTCCAAAACCAAAGTCATCTAGTTTAAATCACAGATAATAAGGCCAAGTTTGAGACCATTTGAGATAACCTGTTGACTGACCCCTGAGCCAAGGTTTTAGACCACCTGTTGACTCCTTGAAGAGTGTGAAAACTGGTAAGGGCCACTTAAGTGTGTTTACAGCACTCAACACAGAATATCAACTCTTTGAAACAGATTACATTTCCTGGAAGACTGTATGTACAGGTGAAGACCTATTATAGAGCTCTTTCACAAAACTTAACTAAAATTGACCAAACTACAGTATGTTCACCAAAAGCAAATTATAGCATCAAATAAACCAAAAATTAATCGTAGCTATAATTTTGGAGTGTTCATGTTTACAAGGTTTTCAGACTTTGACACCTGGTGAACTCACATGACTTTTGACCACTACCAATTTCAAGGTGGTTCTCGTACTCACCGATCTGTATCTATGTACTATGCATGAAGTTCAACAAAGATGTCCTTTTGGAGTTATCATTCTTACAAGGTTTTCAGACTTTGACTTTAATACATGTTGACCGCAAGTGACCATTGACCTCCACCAATTTCAACAAAGTTACTATACTCACCAAGCTGGATTTACAAGTGTGCAGCTCAACAAAGATGTACTTTTTGAGTAAAAGTGTTTACAAAGTTTCAGACTTTGACCCTAATGACCTTTGAATTTCACAGAAAAGATTTTTACCTTTGTAGTTATTGTCTAAAAGGATTTCTGGCTGTGTTGACCTCAGTTATTGAGTTTTTGCCTTTACAAGGTTTTCACATATTGACCTATTTTGACCTTAACATAATCTCTGACCTCCACCAATAACAACTGTGACTTATCTCATACTCACAAAGCTCGATCCACAAACTATGAACTTACCAAGGTTCACTTTTGTGGTTATCATGTTTACAAAGATTTCTGTCTTTCAAATATGTTGACCTCAAATGAAACATTGACCTCCCCTAATTTCTTTAGCATTCTTGTCCACACCAAGGAGGGTGGTGGTATCATGTATGAAGTTTCCTACAAAATTTCCTTTTGTAGTTATTGTGCTAAGAATGTTTTCTAAGTTCTGTGACTTTGTTGAACACAAATGACATTTGAACTCCCACAATTCAACAGCATTCTTGTCCAAACCAAGGGGACAAGAATTGGGACAAATAGCATGATTCTATGTTTCTGTTTAGTTGTTTTTTTTCTCTCCACCCTGATTATGTGACAATCCAAGTTTTAGGATGTAAAGGCAACCCCAAATCTCAGTGATCAATATCACACCACACCCATGCCACCACATGCAATAACTTTGCCAACTCTGAGACTTACTGATAACATTGCCACTCCAGTCAATGGTGTCTTCTGGTTCTTCTGGATCATCTAGGCCAGCTTCCCTCAACTTATTAGCAAATGACTGCTTTTTGTAATCAAATTTCTCTGTCGAACTATTAGATGAGTCCTGTAGGAAAACAACTGAACATATTTTGATTGGTCCAAGTTAGGAATTAAATTTCAAATCCAGCCGGATAAGAGGAATTTTTCAAATCTGTTATTTGGCTGGTTTTGTTTCTGCATCAAGCAGGATTTGTGGGATTCATATTTTACAACATAAATATGTGTTTTATTTGTTTTGTTTTTAAATGAGTATTTTAATCCATTTTAGGGAAACCCTAAGTATGAATTTGAGCCCCATCATACCACACCACCCTTCCTTTTCACCGTATTTGTTCACCTCTCTGACACAGCCCTTAAATGTAGTGTTTGCCTACATGCCAACACTGTATAAAAGTAGGTGAAAGTTTATGCTATGTTGCAGTCCACATTAAAATCCTACTGAACTGCTTGCAAATAATGACCTTATTTCCAAGTTGCATAATTTAATAGAATCACCTACAATTTGAATCAAATGTTGTGATAAAATAAACGACCAATGACAATGGGAGTTAACTGTGTAAAATCGGTCACTATATTTACGTACATTATGTAAGGAGAATTTGCAGGTGTGGTGACTTTTTACAAAGTGTAGTGATACTAAATGAACTTTCAAGGGAACTCAAACGTGAAATAATAATTTTGCCGAAATAACATTACATAACTCAACAGGAAGTTTATTGGATTGAAATAGTAAAAAAAAAATAAAAAATTCTCAAGACCTGACCAATGAAAGCAGTAAGTCCGACACTAAGTAATCGATCGATAATAATAATAATTGTCAGTACCAAGCGTAACCTTAACTTGTTAATGATACTATCACATACATTGATACAGTTGTCTGATGTCATGTCCAGTGAAAGGTACAGATGGTCAGCCATGCCATTGTTTATTTGTGGTCACTTTTAACATTATGATTTAAACACTTTAAATAAACCACAATTTAAATAGCTCATTTTTGCTGTAAACAACTAACACTATACAGTGATATCCTAAGTTAGGTCATACTTCTTAGGCTTATATCACACTGTTCACACAAACAATTAGCGATAAAACATGGCGAGTAAATTAAACATTTTTGCGAGTTGAATTTAGCCTCAGTCGCCAGTTGGCAAGTAGTTTTAAAGAAAATTGTTGAGGCCTGATATACATCCCAAGGGACATCAAACTGAGTGTGTAAGTGCCTGGAAATGAGAAGTGTCTCAAGTGTCCTATGTCATCACAGAGTCTGAGGTCCAATGTTCATTAACCTAAAAATAGCACTTTAGCCATTATATTTATGTGCCGAAATTACAAAGTTGCTGAAACCCTCAACCTTTGAGGGGTATCAGACTCTGCACATTTAAAGTACATAAATATTAAAAGCAAAGGTCATGTGCGAATCAAAGAAAACTTTTGTGTGGAAAACCGTTCAGAACTACTCATTAAATGTAAACCCAATGGACATCGAACTTGGTGGATATGTGCCTGGGTATGAGATATAATGTCACTGCAGTGAATTATGTCTAGGGTCAAAGGTCAGAAGTCAAATAACCACACTGGCCATTGTGCGATTACCAAAATGACAAAGAAATCAAACCTACAGAACCATTTACGATACCATCCTCTGAAAGTTTACCATTCATTAATGTAACATTCAGTAATGAAAAGATTGAATGGTTTATGGGGGTTGAGGGATCAAAGTTGGCCAATTTTTTTAACGTTACAAAATTGCATGTCCAAAAAATTATGTTCATGCCAAAATGAAAACATATAAGAAAGTGTCATAGCATACAGGAAGTAATGACTGTATGAATCAAATGTTTTAATGAATATTTAAAGCATACATATGATTAACATACAATATCAGAGAAAATGAGGTTATTATAATTCAAGGCTCCTGTACTTCAAATTTTGTGAGTCACAGAATGACCTCCTACTAGTAATAAACCCAAATTTTGGGATGAGATCAGCAACTTCATGAATTAACTACTTGTTAAAGATGTACTCTCCTTCTTTAAGAAACTTACTTCAACGTCATCAAAGAAGTTTTTCCTTCCGGAGGGCCTTGACCAATAAGCTTCATCATCATCCATGCTGTTTGACCATTTAATCTGTGAAAAAAAATTCCCAGTAGATGTAAATACACAAGTATTTCTGCTGGCAGCTGGCTATTAAATAATGTAGTATTAAATTCAACATTGTGTTTAAGATGGAAATACTCAGCAGTTCAGAAAAGATTACAAACATTGAATGAGCATTTTAGTGAGAACAGGTTGGTGCAAATCCTTGAATGTCTGTATATGATGCATAAAATACCATCAGTGCAAAAAGTTGTGGTTCAATGTTTTCTTTCATCCTGACATGTGGATAAGGTTGCTAAAGAAAGTTGCTGCAGTTTTTTGTTTTAATAAAACAATAAGTCCCAACTATTTGCCAAGTTTGGGATTGGCTTTACTTTCTTTAATAAATGAAGAATCTAACCAGAATGCAAAAATGCATTTTGGCTTCGATGATGTAACATGAGCAGTTTTCTCAATGAATCTGACGTAATGTATAGTGAGGGTGTACATGTTTACAAGGGTTTCATGATTTTAATTCTGATGGCCCCAAATGACCTTTGACCTCCACCAAAACAATAGGCTTCTTAAAATCAATGTTGGCATTCTATACACTGAATAAGAGGTCGGCCCAAGCTTCCAGTATTGAGATCTTGTGATTACAAGGTTTTCACAATTTGATCCCTGGTGACCCCAAATGACCTTTGATCTCCACCAAAAACAATAGACTTTTAGAACTCAATGTGGTATTTCTACACACTAAATATGAAGTCTGCCCATGCTACCCATCTTGAGATATGTTTACAAGGCTTTCACAATTTGACCCCTGGCGACCCCAAATGACCTTTGACCTCCACCTAAAACAATAGGCTTCTTTTACTCAATGTGGTTCTTCTACACATCAAATATAAAATTGGTCTGACCCTCACTTCTTGAGATATCATGTTTACAAGGTTTGCCCAATTTGACCCTTGGTGACCCCAAATGACCTCCACCAAAAACGATAGGCTTCTTGTACTTAATGTGGTTCAACTACACACCAAATATGAAATTGGTCTGAAATTCCCTTCTTGAGATATCGTGTTTTCAAGCTGGGCGTCACAAACCCACACACACCATATGAATGCAAAGGTAACGATTATCATCGAAACCAAAAAGCAGTCCAGGTGAAGTAAACAAATAGACACGAATGATGGCGACATATTAGCTTCACAGTAGGCTTTGACCACTGCTGAAGCAATACAGATCTTGTACTCATTATGTTGCATCCACATACACTTTATACCAAGTTTTACTCTTGGGGTTACAGTTAACAAGGTTTCTGACTTTGACCTCAAATGACCTTTGACTCCCCAGAAAGCAAAAGGGTACCTGTACTTTACTAAGGTGGATCCACCCTACCATGAATGAAATTCATCCAAGCTTTACTTCTGGAGGTATCATCTTTACAAGGTTTTGGACTTTGACTTCTTGACTTTATTATAAAAGTAACCTTTAACTATCACAGAAAACAGCAGGGTTCTCTTAATATTAGGGGATCCACATAACAAGTAAGAAGTTAGTCCAAACCTACGTGTTTCATTTTGTTCGTATAACCTAGCCCTACAAGATGGGCTAGTCCGTCTATCTCGGACATTTTGGCTAGTTAGGCCCGAATGGAAAAGTGGATCTTCAGGGGTAAGCAGACCTCATAGTTATTTTCACGTGGTGTGACGGATAGGCTGGTGCCACTTGGAGAGGAGAGCGAGCCACTCGTTGGAAAATTAATTTATACCATTCTATAAGGTTACTCGACCGTAACTTGATTGTGCTCTACGCTTACAAATTAGCATAATAATAGTAAATACCAGCAATTAGCGTGGCAAACTCTTAAAGTAACATGATTCTGCATCATAACATATATATGGCTACTGTTGAGTCGTAACGCATTGAACAATACCATCAAGTTCTTGAAGTTAACTTTTGTGGTACAATGGCTTTAACATTTGATCAGACGAAACTAGGTATGAACTAGGACATGAAACATTACTTCTTTTGGAGAACAATGTTTACTGTTCCTTGAAACGTGCATTTCTTGAATACATTTGCTGCTGTATTCCCAATCAGTAACGTTAGGCTGTGGCCTGTCATTTAGATGTTATGTAAGTGTTAAAATCAACAGTGTTCTGACATTGGCTAGTCATCAGTGTTGTACAACTGTCTTTTGGTGGTTCAATTCCTTGGATTGCTGCTTTCAGGAAATTTGAACATTGCCTCTATTGTTTATGCAACGCCTCCAGAAACTTCTGATACTATAACTAACATTATAAGACCTATTCTGGTGTCCATGGCCGCTGAACGCAATATTATTAAGAACATTAAATTGCCAGCATCGCTAATCGTTGTTGGGTCTGTAGGGCCATGGTTTGTTTCTGACGATTAGTGTCTCTGTGCGGGTCCCCTTCTGCTGGAAACTTCCTGCGGAAAATTCTTTAGCCAGAAAAGGAGAGCCAGCATCCTAGACGGTCTTGCCTCCAACAAAAGCCACATTATTGGAGATACCATTGGTCGACCGTCTCACTCTGGCAAACTGGTCGTACGATGAGACTATCTACCGAGTCCAGGTTTTTCAATGATTATCCAGGTTTTTCAACCGAAAATCCATGTTTTTCAACGATATACCTAGGTTAACGCTAGAAACACCAGGAATATCGCTGATAAACTTGGAATATCCAACAAACACTTAGATAAACCTGGAATATTGATCGAAAACTTGGCTTATTGCCGATAATCGTGAAAAACTTGGATTGTCGGTTCAAAAAATGACTACTGACAAAATCCTGGATTTTTGACAGACAATCGAACGATATTCCTGGTTTATTCCCAAAAATCCAAGATTATCACAAGAAAATGCAGGTTTATCGGCGATAAATTTGGATTACCATGTTATAATCTTCGATTTTTGACCGATAAACTTGGATTTTCAACCGATAATCGAACTTTATCCTGAATTAACCTGGATTCTCTCATGAAAAACATTGATTATTGGTTCAAAACATTGACTACTGGCTAATATCCTGGATTTTCTACCGATAATCAGAGTTTATCTAATGATATTCCAGGTTTATCTGTTGATAATCCAGCTTCATCAGTTAAGCAACCTGGATCATCTGATAAAGTTTTCTTTAAATTCCTGGGTTTTTTTTACCGGTAATCTAAGAATGTTGCAGATAAACTTTTCAATTATAACCCAGGTTTACCTGATTATCCAGGTTTTTGCGGATAATCCATTTCTTGCTGATAATCCACGTTTTGTGGGACCCTACTGGACCCTTACATGTATTTACACAAAGGCCCAAAAAATAAATCTAGCAGTATGTGTTGAGGTAAGTTTTTAATGGTCGATCAATCTTCCTAGACAACATTTTTTCTGTTTTTGTACAGTCATAGTGCCACTTGAAATAAGGTGGATATGGCAGAATTAATGTCAGTTTCACACCAAAATAAGTATCCCATAACTTATTAAAAATCAAGGTTCAAACAATTCTGTATAAGAAAGATAAGATAATATGGTGCGATATAATTTTTCTTTTTGTACTTTTTTTTTTACTCTTTAAGTCAGAGCTTATCTCTGTGAGTTTACAAACGCTGCTTACGGGTAAATATTGCACGCGCATTTGGCGAACTTTTTCAAGCTTTAAACTCCCATCGACATCGTTCGTTCCAGAGATACGTCACAATTTGAACTTGCTCAAGTTCAGTTACTTCTATAGTATTGGTCTGTTTGTAACAATACGCAAGGCATTACTGAGTAGAGTATGCTGGTTATTGGGGAAATGAAGGACATCCAATGGGCATGATTAACTGCTCGCCAAAGTGTCAGTGCTAATTTCTATAATAAAAAAAAGTGTTTTCAACTTCGTATTATTTTGCAAATATATAGCATACAGCTGCATTTACGATGAATACATTGTTAACTTATTGTCCTTTCAAATACGTGAGTCTTGGTCAAAGTTTGGGGTGAAAGAAAATTACATAGCATCAGCATTGTTACGAACGCAGGATTCTGCGTCTGGGACGCAATGTTTTGGCCAGGGACGCAAATTCTTCAAACTGCTTGCATCCAGCGGACGCAAACTTTTTTTTTTGAGAAACATTACCAAGAATACACACTCACAACTACTGTAGGTCAACGGAAAACATAACAAAACACATTTTTGAAGGAACATCTTTCATCATTTCTTTTCAAAAACCACAACTTCTTCTTACAAGAACCAAAAGTTCTCCTACTCCTACAGATCATTGAATTTGTTTGAAAATAAATATATCATAACAATCAACCGCAAGGTACAGGGTTAACAACACCCCATTACAGAGATTTTCATGCTAAAAATAGACACTAATGCTTTTCCAAACTTCCGGTGATTTGATTGGTTAATAGTGCCCATCCGTTGTCTGTGAAAATTATTGCATCTGTAGTGCTCAATGAACACGGAGTATGTTGTTTAACAACAAGTACTTGCAACGTTACTTTCTCCTGTGTAGAGATAGTGCAGTTTGCTGCATAGGCTATCATGTGTGTGCACTCCAATATCATTGTTTTGATCAGAAAATGTTAATGATTGGAGATCTATGAATTTTGTGGGAAGCTAACATCTCTGATCCTGAACAGGATATTTCAGCTCACAGTATGTTTCTACTCTCTTCATAGTTGCTAATGTAAAATGTGCATTCTGACCATCAGTAGTATCTGTTACAAAAAATTTTCGCGGTCCAATTAATCACGTGCTTCAGTAAATGTTATTTTGGCGTAACATTCGTGTGTAAACTACGGTACTATTAGAACATTGAACTGATTTTTTTTAAATCTACATTGCGTAAAAAGCTATTCCTACTGTAATTTTCGTATAGATGATTGCTTGCAAAGAGCCCAGGATAAAATTTGGATCAGATTTTGCGCGCATGTGCAGTTGAAAATGAAGCTCGAACAGGCATGTACATGCAGTAGTACAGTGAACTGTGTGGAATTTAGCGAGAGATATGCACACTGTAGGTACAGTGATTTTTGAAGAGTTGGTTGTTGGAATCGCTGCAAGGTCAAAGCACGGAGCTACTACGGAGTTGGCGAGTAGGGAAGTAGAAGGGCGGATGAAGGAGGGGGGACTGGGGATATAAATGGGTTGAAACGGCAGGGTGGTCGAAAGGAGGGGCTGTATGGGCCGCCCCTGAAAAACAGCGAAGCTAAGGCACTGAGCATTTCTGCCCTATATATTGTGTATAACATTCACAAAGTATAGGCAGTGATACTACACCTAGTATTAGTAACAGTGGGGCATACGATAAACGTAATTGGTTTTCGATCGGGACGCAATCTTTTTTTACGGGACGCAAACTTTTTCGGGGGCTTGTGTCCCTGGGACGCAAACTTTTTTTCAATAATAACATTACTGAGCATAAGCATGAAATGAAAAGATGGTTTTTCTGTGAAAACTTTTTCTATCAGCCTTAGTACTTGCCAGGCCATTTAGCCAATAATTTTGACTGATGAAACATTTTGTATTACTGATCCTTTGTGTTATCAGTCTCTAAGCCCAAAGGCTCTCCCAACTTATGTCACAGTCTTTACCAAAGAAACTGGTTCATTTTCAGTATGGCATACGTTGTGAGCGCCTTTGCTGTCGCCTAACTGCTTTACTTAGGTTTAGGCTAGCCTGCAGTACTTCGAAGATCTAGCCAAGCCCTGGCGTAAATTGGCTGTCAGTGTTAGGCTACTGTTTCTACTAAACTGAATGACAGTGGCACTGTTACGAGGCTGTATCACGTAATTTACTGTTTCTTACCTGCGCCGAGTTCCTAAAAAAACCGGGCTTTGCCAAAAATCTTAAGTTGTCTCTTATTTATCATTTAGGTACCCTCCTGGACTATCCAGTAAAATAGTTGCTAATTTCCCTGTGGAAGAAACAGTTAAACATCTAACTCAGCCCCACATACAAAAATATGACTGTAATCTTACGGAGGCGTAAAAGGTACATTCACGTTGCACATTGCAAAACGGTAACAAGTGAACAATGAACATTATCGCTTTTGGTCCTTTTCAGGATTTTTATCGTTTTACACACTTAGCATCTCGTCAAAACGGTACTTTTCATCTGTCTTTTTTTTTACGTTTTGAAGAGTGTGTAAGACGTAAAACTGATGTCTAATTCCTACGCTTCTGTACAAGGTTCCAGCCAGGTTTGTAATGAAGAGGGAGGTTCAATGTGTACCCGGCTAGAGTTCCTTTATACTGAGAGTAGCTAAAACAACCAGAATGCAAAATGCATTGAGGTTTCGATGACTTCAATGCGCTTGTTAGTATAACCAGAACTAGCTGTTACAATAACACTATGGCATGCTAACACAGGTCAGTCCAGGCGCGTAGCCAGGAATTTGCCAAGGGGGGGGGGGGAAATGTAGAAAAATTTTCAGAGCTGTAGATATGGCATTGCATACTATC
>JAIPMN010000096.1:0-40102 GCA_020650975.1 Apostichopus californicus | reverse complement strand
CAAAACCAGAAATTTTCTTGTACGCTCCGCGCCAACCGATGGTGGCGCTCCGCTTAGATAGTAATTCGCGCCCCCCGGGTTAGAAAATCCTGGATACGCGCCTGTATAATCAATCTGTTGCTTTTTACCCTTTACATAAATTGTGTATTTTCAACACGTGTGAATGATGGTATCATATTTTGGTGAACATTTTCAAATTTTGATCGGGCGTGGTGCAAATTCAAAACCTTCTACTTTGCAAACCTGTGTGCATGCGTAATTTACATGTATATACCTCGAACCCATACATCATATATGACTTCCGGGTTGGCATTTTCCTGTGAATCAATTTGAAAGCACAATTTTACAGACCGTAAGCTCACCTCTGATTAGTTCAAAATTATATGATGAATATTCAGTTCTAAATGTGTAACAACCAAGTTACAAAACTTTCAGTGATCTAGATATCCATATCTTAAGAGCCAATTACAATGAACGGCTTACAGCTACTGTTATTAAGTAGTTGCTGTACTGTACTACGATGATCTCAGCCCATCGATGTTAGGCGATGTGGGCATGTTACACACACCTACCAGTCATACCACAAGGAATGAATTATTCAAGAAAGATCGAAGACATGAATACGCGCTCACTAAGATCATCACCCCCGTTCCAACAATTTCACCAGCCGATGTCGCCATAATTCACGAGGTCGTTTCGGGTTGACATTTAACTTTTCCCGGTTCTGTCACGTCCGAGATTTACAGCTGTGTGTTGCTGTTAGCCTGAACAATACTAATCCAAAGTTAGGCCTGTCAACCCAGCAGACGGGAGTTGACAACTTGATCTGATTAACGTTATTGATTGGATGTTCTTACTACGGTAGCAAAGTGTATCCTGATTAACAGCAACATTAAAACAGGTTTATCTTAACCATTAATGGACCATCGTTGACCAGATTATGTAATTTCCAATGTCTTTTGACGATATAAGCAATCTTAGTTAGCCAAGAAAGACAGTATTATTGTACGATGGCGGGTGGAGTCGCAGCCGTAAACAGTATTCAGACACACAAAATAGTCGTAGTGGGAGGTGGAGGCGTTGGTAAAAGCGCATTGACAATACAGTTTATACAGGTATGTTATGACTATACTGCACAATGTGCTTCTGTTGTGCTAGTTGACGTGTATTTGAACGCCTAGCATTATTTATGGCATTAGGCCTACCTAAGTTAGGCCTTGGAGTAGGGTTAGGCTAGGCTGCTCTGGACTAGATTTGCTCTGTAACTCCTAGGCCTACACTGCCAGGCTATGTCTGGCATAGCCAAGACCCCATTGACTAAACCTATCACCTATGCTACAGTTATCAAGGATGATAGAATTTAATTCAAAAGTTTTGGGCTTTCAGAATCTGACACTTAACAACCTAGGCCAGTACTGTAGCCTTGTATTTGTAGGGGTCTACTGTACATCCCATTTTATTAGATAAATGGCTTCATGGTACCCTGAGACTAGTGAGGGCAACAGTGACGGTTGAATTTCATGGAATCGAAAAACAATCTTTGCTGAAGCTAATGAATCTCTGGTTCGTTCGACAGTCTCTTAATCATAGTTATTTCAAAGTGGCTATTTTTACGACTAGTCGTAACAATAATTTCCGGTTACGCATGCGCAGTTGCTTTAACATGGCTATTTTTACGACCAGGAGTGCTATTTTTACGACCAGGAGTAACAATAATTTCCAGTTAGGGTTAGGGTTACCCATACTACATGCGCAGTTGCTTTATTTACTTTACTGCGCATGAATTCGCCGATGTTGTAAGAATAGTTTATAAATAATTCTTACTCCTGGTCGTAAGAATAGCCACGGCCTAGTTATTTATATCCAACCATTGTCATATTATATCTTGCTACTGTATATAGTCCATACTCCCAGCTACTCCTAGCCTTAAGTATCTTCTGACAATAGACAGAGGTAGGCCTAAACAGAGGTAAAAATGGTCTCTCAGTTTTGTGAAAAGCACAAATTTATTGCTGCAGTGTGTTAGTAATATCTGATATGGTTTAACCGGAGGCCAAAGGAATCTAGGCCTACGCCATGGTGATGGTGTGTGTGTGTTTGCATACATATGACACTTGCTTGTGAAAACAGTAATTCATAATAGTGAATATCGGAATAACTTCATAATTATTATGTGGATCCGTCTTACTGAGTACAAGAACCCTGTTGTTTGCTGTGAAAGTTCAATGGTCATTTGGGGTCAACAAAGGTCAAAGTCTGACGACAACTTCGTGAACATGATAACTCAAAAGTACATCTTTGTTTAACTTCATACCTGGCATCCAGGGAATGAAATCTGCTCCAGAGTTCATACTATAGCTCTCTTACTCTGAGCTTCAAGGGATCAACAGGTTATCTCATACAGACACAAACTGGCTCAAGGGTCAACAGGTTATGTCAAATGGTGGAAAAACTTGGCCATTTTCACAGCATATAAAAAATGTCATGTAACCTGAACGACTATTGAAAAGGATGGCCAACTCAAAGTTGGTCAAATTTAGATATATTTCACATAGAACGATTGCTTTCTGGATATTGCAAAACATTTTCCATTAAAATTCTATACTGAAAATCCTTATGAGTGAATGACAAGGTTGAGGCCCACAAGGGATTTCTACAAATCTTTTCTGGTTCTCACTTAATTTAACTTGTTTGCTCTACACTAGTCAGATAGTTACAGTGTTAAAAATGTTGAGCAAATTGTATGGCAAGGAATCACATAGCTAACTGGCTTTCTGGTTCCATATAAGTATTTGATTGATTGTTTTGAGAAACATTGGCTGAAAAGGTAGATACTGTAGGAAAATTATAACACAACATCACATACTTCTAACCCCAGTAAAATGAAGCACACACCACAGCATTGTCAGTATTGTGTGCCATGATTTCCCTTGTAATTTATATTTCCTTTTGGGAAAAGTTTATCATTTGAGGTTCTCTTTGAAAATATACATCATAAATTTGATCACAAGAAAGAATTCTAAGCACTGTTTTGGATTGAGCTTGCTTTAAAAATCTTTAATTTAATTGAGCTGTATTTGTCTTCCTCTAGTCGGAAATAGATTAAAATTTCAGGACCTGAATATCATCATCATCATCATTATTATCATCATCTCATTTATATTTTGTAGGAATATTATATATATATAGATCTTTTGTGTTAATTTCTGTGTTCAGTGATAGTTACATACATGGGATTAATATCCATTTTGATCTTGCATACATGTACTTTACTGTAATGTGCAGTCCATGCAGTTTACGTTAGTCACCCGGTCGGATCTTGTAATTTGACAATTTGACACATAGATGGTGGGAGGAACTTACTTCTTCTTTTCGTGCTTGAAGACAGATTGGTTGATGTTTGCTGTCACTGACAGGTTTATTGGTTCTTGCGATTAATTAGCATTTATAAAATTTAACCTTGAGCATTGCATACATAGAGAGTTGCCTGCTAGTGAGTGTTGAAGTGCTTGAAACTGCTCTCTGTACCCAGCTTGGTCTCCGATTAACTGGTCTTGGTCTTGAAACCAAATAACCTGATCTTAATTTCACCACACCAGCTTCAGTAAGAGTTGTTACAACTTGTACTCTACTGTTTTACCGTACTGTATCCCACTGTAAAACAATGTTTTCAGACATTTGAAAACTGGATGACAATATTATTACCTATGCCCATTTATCTTGGTACTCCATACAAACTGAAAAAAAGCAATGCTACAATTTCGGAAATTTGAAGGAACATACTGTACCTTTGGTTAAGGAGTTATTTTCATTTGAATCCTTTCTTTACATAAAATGTGGAGGGACACTGAATGTACAACTTACTGTACATACACATCCCTTAAAGGTCTACGGACGCCTAGCCAATATACTCCACCATATTTAGTACAGTTGTTGTGAGTGATAATCTCACATGCAAAATCTGAGAAGTTTTCAAAAAGCTCTATTCGTTTCCAAGATATATACACATTTGAAGTTTTGATAAATCTGTGCAACCTATGATATAGAGTGTTGCACTCATTCAAACTTCTTAATGTAGGACTTAGTTAAAAGAGTTGTCTGGTAGACGTTAGAAGTTACCTTCAAAATTGATAAACAATTTTCCAAACATGATTTCAAAGTATGAGAATGCTAATATTGCGTTTAACAGATACAATTTTTTAATCGTTTAGAATGTCTATTTCATATACTTTGAACAGTAGCGAATGTGATGTCATCTTGGCAAATGCAGATTGCGACACAATCCAAGCTGCATAAATTTCCCCAGTAGTCACAGCAAAAACTGTGTTTGATTACAGATTAATTTCTTCCTTATTTTTTGGTGAAATTTCATATAAATTAGATATGTTTTATAAAAATTGTTAAGCCGTCATATATGTAGTGTATCGATGATTTCATGGTCTTTGTGTAACACAAGATAAGTTTGAACAGCAGATTCTTCATTGTTTAAATTGCTTGCGCTGTCCAGCTCCAATGCGAAGAATGTCCGCATGTAGGCTACTGTAAAGTTTATAATCACACTACAGTAGTTCTACAAAGCTTCAGCTTCCCGGTACTACATTCTGCTCTGACATAGATTCAACCAAGTTTCACCTTTCGATGGTGCAAATACTTTTCAAGTAATATTAAAGAAGCTTCCTTTTACTGTAAAGAGTTGATTTTCATTTCAGTGATTTCGAAGAACTGTTTATGAACTGTGGTTTGAGTGTGGGAGTGTATTTTGTGCAATGCTATGTACCTACCAACTGGGGAAAGGTAGGCATACTGTACATACGTTTGCGATGTGTACGTAATATGTAGTACTAGGCAATCACCTGTGTGTACATGTGTCGTGAGAGTGTATTTGTTGCGAAAATGGGAGTTCTAACTTCAAGTCTCTCATGTTGCCCATTTGCCAACATTACGTGATGCACCAAATTGATGCATTCTAACATACAATGCTTTTGGTGAGAAACTGGTGAATTTGAAAACATGATTTCTACAAGAAGAAAATGCCAAATGGGGACAATTTTCAAATGGTTAGAAAGAGAAAAATAAGTACTATGAGGACAATGTTATCAATATCTTCCACTAGACAATTCCTTTCACCCCTAATTACAGATATATCATTGAATAATGTGATGTACACTACCTATTTACTTAGACATTTAAATATATAGTAGGCCACAAACCTATGTTCTGTGTTCTTGAAACGAAGGTCATAAAAACAAAGGATTAACATATCAGAAGATTAGCTTCCTCTACATCATCAATGTGCAAATTAGCTATCTTGTCTATTCTTAACTTGAACTATAATTAAGGAAAGACTGTTAATTGATCAATCTGTGATGGTTTTTGCAGCTATTTTCATGGTTTCTAATGCCTATTAGAGTGATTAGTACAATGTTTTTCCTACAGTACAGTAGGTGTCAGTACTACCAATGAATTGGTCAAAGGTGGTTATTACTGCATCAGTGACATTGGAAGAGAGATGTTGCGGAGTGAGGGGGTAGGGTGGGGTGATAGGGGACATGAGGAAACAGGAGTATGTGGGTGGGTGGGTGAGCATTTTTATTGTCTGCCTGAGTATGAAGGTGTTTTTCTCCATATAGGAAAAATTGTCACATGGATATGGAAGTTTGTATTCAATATTAAATGCACACAGTAATGTACTGTAGTCCAAAAATATTCTGTTTTTACTTAAAGATATTGTCATCTTACAGTACATGATATATGTATCCAATTCTACCAAGGGATTGATAAACTGTGCACCCTTGATATTAAGCTATAGGGCTTGTGTTGTGAGTCATGGGCTTAAGTGTTTCCTGTTTGATCATGTGGTTAAACTATACAACAGATTGTGGACTGACCGACTGTACAGAAGCAGTTCAATCAACTAAAAGTGAAAGGGTGTATATAGTAAGTTGGAAGTAACATACTGTAGTACCTTGAATAGATACTGTAGAACAAGAAGAATATCACCTTGAGATTGTACACAGTATATGTGTGAGATCTCTTCAATTTTGTGTGTACATCTAGATGATCCCAAATGTCTGAGACAACACAGATTAGTTGTTTCTATAAATAGTTCATGGAATCAAAGATCTAAATGTCTTTAGTATCACAATTTTTCAGACCCATTATAATTGTCCAATTTAACCTGATTTAGATGTTTTTGAACAATTTTGGAGAACTATATTACAACCCTGCAATATACAGCACTGTGTCACATCACGAAATCTGTCATTTTCCAGAAGTTGTGATGATGTTTGAGTAGACTGTGGTAGACAGGAGTTCAAATCTTTTTACACAAATTCCATTTTTTGATTGAAATGTAATGCACTGAACTTTGGAGGCCTATAACACGCAATAGAAGCACTGTGCAGTACACTATACATACATTATTTGGAGGTGGTAATACACTGTATGAAAAGGGCGAATTCTCAACTTCTGCCAGTAATACATTCATAAACATTTTAAAATTAACCGTTACCTGTTCCATATGAAATCTGAAACGGTGTGGCTTGCATGGATGACATTTCATACAGAGTTGTTTGTTGCTCCAGACATGTCTCATACGACCATCAAAAGTGGTGTTTTAGTCACGGTTAACATGTCTGCCACATGCAGATGTCTCACCTACGTATTAAACCGTTGTTTTCACTAACTGAGAAACACACACATGTATGTTATTGTAGTTTGTATGAGCTCTCAATTACGTAGGTAATGTCGTAGTAACAATCGTTATGGAAACAAAATAAGATGTGCACCTTTTTTCCATCCAATGCTTAAATCCATCACATCCTCTTCTTGTCTGTGGAAAGCTGTGCCTCAACGCTTCATGAAGGATAAACTTTTAATTAGAAATTATTAAAAATTCTCTAAAGTTAAGTTCTCAACAGTGTAGTGTTTGATGCCACTCTTTGTGTCTGTCTCCCCCCCCCCCTCCCCCCAGCCACCTTCAGTCATGTTTGGTCCCATCTACATAACCTTAGTGGTGTGCACAAAAGGTGGGCATGGTCCCCCTACTGTACCTCTGATCAGCAGGTGGGGAAAAGTTTCAGTGGGGGATTTTCCCAATCAGTAGAGTCAGAAATAGATCAATACTTCTGGTGTATCCCCCACCTCCTTTTTCAACCCCTCACAAAGTACTTATAAGCATAAACTACTGTTTAGATCTACATACTATATTGTGTTTACACTTGATTTGTAATGCACCATTTTTAACTTTTAATTGTCATCTGTGGTTGTACCCCGTCATCCCCTACATGGGAGTCGACTTCAACGCCCGCCATGTGGCGCAGGCCCTCCTTTAAAAGATCATTGGGACACCGCTGGCCCTTCTATGAAGGTTAATGCCCGACCTAAATAAGTGGAAAAACTTTTGAATTAGCTCCCTTTCCCCACCTTTCCCCACCTTGGAAATATCATGGTTGCCCCTTCCCACTTGACTGACTTTCCTTGTCTCCTCACACATTTAGTGATCTAGTTTTCGATTGTTGTGAAGACCCATGAAATACAACTGACCCCCTGCCCTCTGACCGACTGCTCAGTGAACACGCCTGTTTGCCGTTAACGACCGGAGCTCGTTAAGGTCACATGGAAAATTTATTAAAAAGTGATTAGCTACATGTTTAAAGTTGTACATGTCGCATGTGTGTTGTTAATGTCTAACAAACTGTATTTTGGTACAATTACTAGACACAATTCGTTGTTATTTTCAAATCGCGATGAATTCAGTAGATACAGTATGTTTACCCGTTTTCATTTTTTTCTCCCATTTTTGCCTTCATTCTTGACAGTCTTACTTTGTATCTGATTATGACCCTACCATCGAAGATTCCTATATGAAGCAGTGTGTGATCGACAGTACAGCCTGCAAATTAGACAGTAAGTTCATGTTTTTTTTTTTTTTCCTTATTTATTGCCTGCTCACTCTCACATCTTTTCTGTCGATGTCGATAAATTCTATTTGATACCATTCAACTGGAATGCCCTGGGTATAGTTTATAACATTGATTGTAGTTGTAGGCTTGTAGCCCCAGTGTCAAATTAATGAACCAAAAAGTCTGAACATTTGAAAGTAATTAAGTAAAAAATATATGGAAAATGTTCTTGCTTTGTTTTTAAAAATATTTAAACTTGATATCAATTGAGGAGCTGTGGAGGCTCTTCATTTATTCGTCTATACTTTATATGTGTAGCGTAGAGAGAGATGCTGGCTGCGTCATGTCTAATTCTAGATGGAACGCATTCATGTACAACTAGACAAGTGCCCTATATCTCATGGACATGGACAGTATGATGTAGTGGTAGTTGGTACTGCTCTAGTAAAAGATTAATTTATGAGCTATGTAACATTTGGCCAAGTACCAGTGTTGGCAGGCATCGTCGAGTTCATCGAAGGGAGAAGCTTGAAGATTAAAGAATTTCCGGGAAGTCTGATGATTCAAATGGCGATAGAGGCTCCTAGCTCTCTATAAAAGTGGTAACTGAAAGAAAATTTAAAGGAGCAATCAGATCTCAATTTTAAAATTGAAAATATCAGTATTATTATAATTATTATCTTTCTTACTTTGGAAGCCCGGTTTAATATTGAAGCTACGATTTCTCATCTACTGTATGGGTCATCCTAGTGGACCTTATTATTTTTTTTCTTTCTTCGTTCATTTCTGAAGTGATTGCTGCATGAATTACTCTTGAATAACATTACTTTAACCCTGGCCAGTATGAAAACTGTTTCTCAAATCAAATTAAATAAAACTGTTAGCAAACTGCTTATCCACTAGAGAGCCTGTGTAAGAGAATGTGTAAAAGAAAGTTGGCCTGACGTTTCGATCCTAGCAGGATCTTCTTCAGAGGCCAAATTGACAATGTCATTTAGCCTCTAAAGAAGATCCTGCTAGGATCTAAATGTCAGGCCAACTTTTACACTGTTTCTCAAATCAGTGGAGAAGAAAACAACCTTTTGGAATAATGCTTCAGAAAGGTCTTGTTACCCTTAATTCCTTTGAGTTTTCAAATTGAAAGTATATATCTGACAATATTTTATATTTATCACCCCAAAAATAGATAATAATAATAATAATAATATAGAGAGGTGCAGGAGAGCAGGTTGGGGGGGGGGAGGAGGGGGATGTTAATTTAAAAGAAAGAAGCAGAAAGCGTTCAAGTGTGAGATGAAACAGTCCTGCTCCTTGTAATGTTGTTGATCTTCTTATCATTTTTTATCCTTTCACTTTAATTTATGGATATTTATGTCTCTATAGGATGTAAAAGTTTGAGTATCAGCTTTATTTAGCAGATCTGCTTCAGTGAGCAATCATTTACAGTTAATAAACATCCAAGCTTGCGTAGTGTGTGTGGGGTCAGTGGCCTTATTCTTGATTAAAGGCCTATTCTGAGCACTGAATTTGCTATATATTTTGCTGGTATTCTCAACACTATTGTTTATTAAATAGACCAGGTACGTACCTGCATGAACATGTAATCTGTTACTTTAGTATTACTTGAATCATAGCTTACCTGTCTCCTCCTGACCTCAGCACTGTTCACCCTCTGACCCTCAGTGACCAGTCACAAACGGTTAATGACCCTCCTTCTCAGTGGTGAACTCGTGAGGAGACAAGAATTTTAAAGTTCGATGATGCTCATAATTTTTCAAACCCTTTTTAAGGTTTTGGATACATTGAATCTTGTCACGAATTATGAAATTTAGCAAAATGTTAATTTGCAAAGGAAACATTCAATGTGTTAAATTTGTGGGACACAATCTATGGCAGTATGGCCTTTATTGGACGAGATGAAGTATGGATGGTTGTTACCACATCAATATCTCTTCCTATGTTGGATTGAGAATAAAACCATAGCAAAATTTGTAAAATTTAAAAAAGAAGAAAAAGAGATACATGTAGGTTTGGTCAGAATACTACCAGAACAGTTATGAGTGAATGGCCGTGAATAATTTGACGGATTATAAGCTCCAGGAGAACCTTTTTTAGCTTGCTAAAATTTTCAGCTAATAATGATCTTCGATATTGGTTTAACTATAATGACCCTATGTGGGTTGTGCAACATTAATGTGGACCCTGGTCAGTGTCATTTTCTCAGCTCATTACCACAAAACTCTCTGTTAGAACTTAAATTAGGAGTGAACATCATTTTGAAATAACGATACTGGACATCCTGCAGTCTATGAAAGATACTAGTTTCAGGAAGTACATAAAAATTTTAGAAAGCAGGAAAGTTGTTTTGATCAATCTGTATAGAATGCAAGAAGCATGATAGGAAGGCAATAAGGGAATAAGCTGAAAGTAATAACCTTATAATTAAAATTATTTGTAAATGAACTTCATTTTAATTATCAATGGAGCTCTCAACAGAGGCCACTGTCAGATGGGTCGTGATGTGTGTCCTACAGTATATACTTAAGAGAAGTTGGGAGAATCAGTTATCATGAGTTTGTGCAATGGCTAGGTTTAAGTTTTGATATCATTCATTCAACTAACTGGTGTACATGCCCATGCCAGTATCATTAAGAACTGTTCAACTAACCGCCTCATCCAATTATCATCTTTCGCACTTCTCTCTGTATGAGTATTATATTTGAGAATTCTTCTCAAAAGTTGCAAGTTTGTCTGAAAAGAGTATTTAAGTCTTTAATATAAATGTTCACCCAGAAATATACAAGAAATGTCTAGCTCTTTCAACACCGCAATTATTATACAGCATTGACAGCAATATGTTAATCATGGCTTTAACAATTTCATCCCCCCCCCCCATAACCAAAACAAATCAAGACCCCTTGTCCCTTGTGCTGGATGTCATTGTTGATCTTCACTTCTATTGTTTTAGCCAGAATAGAAATCTTCTTTGGTGATTCTCGTAAACAGACAGTTTTACGTTTCCTTCAAACTATTGCAAAGCTGACAGGCTTCTACCTGTTCAGCTATGTAGTTTATCAATTGTAGCCTTGTTTACAAGAGTAAGGGTGTAGAAGAAGGGGAGGGGGAGGGTTAAGGTTGAACCATTGTAAGTCGATATTATTTTACCTTAGAAAGGAAGAGACTTTAATATGTAAATTTAAATTGACTGAGTTTGTTATCAGCATTGCATTAACAGAAAAAACAGCAGCCAACAAAAAAATTGTGAACAAATTTTATTGTATAAATAATTCTTCCTACAACTCTTCCCACCCCTTCCCAACTCCCATCTCTCCTCCTTATGTGAAAATATTAATATTGGGCCTGTCCTCCTCCCACCCCTCCCATCTACTAATTATACATCTAGGATAAACTGACATTGCAAGTTACATACTGTAAGTAACTTGATGATGTTACAGACTCTGTATTGTTGTAGTACTACTAGTAGCTGATGCATGCAGTTCCATCCTTGGACTATGATATTCTATCCAGATTATCTTCTATGATTCATCTTGATATGATGGGACAAATGATTGATTCACATCTTGGTCATTAAGATGCTGCCCTGTGGCATTCCTTTGCGCCTAATAATTGTTCTGATGGCAAATTCTGTGCGAACAATTTAAGACCCCATGCTGGATATGTGATAGGAGATGAAGGAGTAAACTAGAGGAACTAGTCTACGGTACATATTATTTAAGCATTCATGTAGCCTTAGTAACTGATCAGCTGTTTTACTGCTTGATGTGTGAAGGTATGCAGAATGGATGGGACCTAAAGTAAATTAAAGTTCTGCACTGTATCATGGTAAGATAGTATGGACTGGAATAGCTGCAGAGACTAGGAAGCTTGTGTACAGTAGGTAGTACGAGGTTCATGACTGACCTATGGTGGGAGGTAGTATGGACTGGAAGAGCTGCAGAGACTAGGAAGCTTGTGTACAGTAGGTATGCAGTATGAGGTTCATGACTGACCTATGGTGGGAGGTAGTATGGACTGGAATAGCTGCAGAGACTAGGAAGCTTGTGTACAGTAGGTATGCAGTATGAGGTCAATGACTGACCTATGGTGGTTAGGTTGGTACAGTATGTAGTAATCTGTAAGCACCGTTTCCCATTAACCTAACTTGTGCAGTTGTTATTTCACATCGCATCGTCAGCATCCCATCGTTAGCATTGCATCGTTAGCATCGAATCCTCTATAGATATCACTTTTGGAACAAGTACCAACCTTTCTGAGCTCCTTCGTGATCTGTACCATTCAGAAGTATCCCTACTTGTTTTGAGCAGGTCATTATTGCTACTTGTAAATATCCAAACTGATAACTTTACTTTGCAATCTGCAATCAGGCACTTTCAAGGATTATAATCAGAGACTTTCAAGAGTTTTGTTGGTTGTGTCCTTCAACTTGCTTCAAGTGTTTTCAAATTATCTATTAACGTTGTTTGTGCCATCTTTTGTTGAATGAAACAATCTGCAGGTTATCACACTTACCTCACCATGAGACATCGAAAGGATCGATCCTCTAAAAAGATGAAGCATTCAAATGGTCTTGAATATTAATAGTCACTAATTAATTGACAGCTCTCTCTGTTTTTACGCCAGTTTCCTACAATCTTGGTTATTAAGAAGGCTATTCTTACCTTTACAGGAGTATGTGTGACTCAAAGAAAATACTACTATCGAGCAAACTTATCCACATGCCCGTAAGATACTTTCTCCTTTGGATTAACGAGCATGGTGATTTAACGTGCAAATAGTTAATTAGCCAGCAGTCAGTAAATTTGATCATTTTTATTTAATTAGATCATTTGTTAATTAATTAGGTAATTGGTGAGCAACACAATTTTTTTTTGATTCTGAAAGTTTTGTCACCCAGGTGCATTTTATATCAAGTAGTCGACTAATTCATGTAAGTACAAGTCATACTGTAGGTCACACAGGTCATATAATGGTCTCATATTGTAAGTCACATACATAGTCAAATACAAACAGATCATAAAATAATTTTCAAAATATTTGACAATTATTGTACATACAGTTGAGCTTGGTTAGTGATGTTATTGTTGGCCTATTATGCTATTAAGGGAACTGAATTGTGTCACAACTAATTAGCAAAGATATATGTTATCAATGAAGAGAGAGAGAGAAATTTATTGTCTCTGGCGAAAGCTGGATTAATTAGTCTATTCAATTGTTGAATTTTTTATCCAGATGTGGCAGGAACAAATAATTCTCTAAGCTAATTAATATACTAAATTTGCGATTAATTTGACAAATTTCTCTTATTGAATTATTTCAACTCACTTAGAATTCAAACAGGATATGACAATTTATGTATTCTACTGGCAACCCCCCCCCTCCCCCTCTATCGTTTGATTAAGATTACAATGACAAAGTGGAATACTTTAATTAAAAAGATTACTGTACTTAATTATAAATGAATATATGCTGTAGTATGAGACCTGGATTATCAACCATGTATTGTTTTATCAAGCAGTCTCAAATATTAATTAATTTCATTTGAAAATTGTTTTATTTTCTGTTGATTTACGGTGCATTTTTAATCCTAATAATTTACCTTCGTTTTTCTTGCAGAACTTTATTTCCAACCATACATTTTCCCCATTCTGTACGTACTGTTACAGATATGAAATGAAAACAAGCAATTATGCTGTTGCGTTTTGTGATAATTTGAAATGGCAAATATTGGTATCGAAAGTGGATAAGGATACATGTCTGTTTCCTGTTGATGGAAGAAAGGGTAGAAACAATACTAGTTTTGTGTTCAAGCTCCTGGAAAAAGAAAAAAAAAATCCCCAAAACCAAAAAACATCGTGTTTTGATGACGTTAGTTATGATGACCTTAGTTATGATGACCTTAAGTTTAGATTTCTTGTTACAAGTGGAGCTAATTTTGTGTTTGTGTGAATTTTGTTGCTGAAATGTGCAGATATTGATCTATGAGTACAAGTCAAGGTCAACAGTAACCTAGATGGGACATGGAGAGCTGACATTATCTTTGGAGCGGGTTTGAGTGAATTTGATTGTTTCTTTCTGGCCTTCCGCCCAACAAAGTTTCTTACCCCATGTCTTTTAATGAAACACATGTAGGAAATAAATTATCACATCGCAAAATGCTATATTATATTCAAAACTTGGCTAATTGCTAGATCTACAAGTGCAAAGGGCTGTTAGAAGTTGTATAGTAGTTTTTATACACAGGAATATAGTATTTTATAAGAGAAAGTCTAAAGTTCTGCCTTCAAAACTGCTACACAAAATTTTGAAAGCTAAATTAATCCCTGATCAGGTTATTTTCATTTGTTTCCAAATTGTTTTGCAAAGGGGTAATAAGAGACCAGTGTTTTTTTTCTTTACTTAAATTCCTATTTTACAAATATTGCAGATTTGCCATGAATGTAAACTAGAGACATGACTTACTGTATAATGTGGACAAAAAACTTTCCCTGTCTTCATTTGTTTGTTTGACTTCAGATCAATATTAGAATTGTAGAAGGATATTGCATGTTGTTGCCGGATTTTATTGCACAGTAGTCCCAGGCTATTTTGTTATTCAACAACAAGGAAAACCAACTTCTAGGAAGCAATGCTTTCCAAAATAGTGGCGTGGGATTTTCCCTTGGCTTGGTAAATAAACGGAGAGACAGCAGAGAAAAACAAATTAACCTGTACTAACCTGCCTTTGAGCTGACTTCAGAGGGTGTTTGTGTAGGGATTTGTAAGGTCATAGAAATTAACTAGGTGAAATATGTATACAGATTATTAATTAATCCAAAAAAGGAGGATAGGGGATAGGAAAGTGAAAGAAATTTGAGATCAGTAGGAGGGGGATTCAAGCATGGGAGGAAGGGATTTGGGGATTGTGAGGTGGGGATTTGTAGGATTGGAAGGAGGGCATTTAAGATTGGGATTGAGAGGAGGGGGGTTCAAGCTTAGGAGGATGGGATTTGGGGTTTGACAGTCCTGAGGGGATTTATAGAATACGGAGGAAGGGGATTATTGATGGAGAGGAAGGGATTTGGAATTAAGAAGGGGGGATTAGGATTGGAAAGTGGGGATTTGGGGTTAAGAAGTGGTGATTAGGTATTGGATGGAATAGATTTAGGATTGGGAGTCCTTAGGTGATTTGGGATGGGAAGGAGGGGATTCACAAAGTAACGTTTGTTGAAAGGAATTCTTTCTACAAAGTCTTAAAAAGTATATACTGATTTACATGAATTTGGACCTCGGAACGGAATGAAATGAAAATAAGCTTTAACATGTGCATGGATTAATGCAGTTGAGATCAAAGACAGTGCCTATCATTTCAAATGTAAGAAGTGTACATACTGTACAGACTTAGCTGTTCGTAGTACACATACTTTGAAACAATGTGATGCTTACATTTCAAGCATGGACACTTCATCCGAATGCATGTGAACCGCTGTGTACAGAACAGTCATAAATGACTCCATAAAGTGCTATTGTGTAATTATTTCCGATCGAGTTGAATACATTTGGCTGAATCAACAAGTGTTATATAGATACATTGTGTAAGAGATAGATGTCTGTATTGAATGGGGTCTCTTGAAAGGCAGTTTGCTTGTATGCATGTCAAAAGCAGTGGGTAGTTTCCTCTTGAACAATTATTCCTGTAGCCCATTATGTCTTTGTACAAATTGTGATCAACCAGGAAGTTGTTTGAGAGCGTAATATAATACTCATGATAGACTTTTGATTCAAATACATTATTATTGATGTTGATTTTATGATATGTATTGTATACTTTAGTGCATGATACAAGCCTACAGACTGTATTTACTGACAGTGTGTATTTATACTACAATGTAGCAATTGATTTAAGTGAATATGGATGGGGGTGTGTTAGTGACTTGATTTTGCAACCAGCTGAATCTACAGTCTATCACACACTGAAGAAGATTGTATCAGATGTATACCTGTACTTAACTCAACTGTCATCCGCCCCAGTTATTGATAGCTACATTTAAGACAGTTGATAGGCCCATGGTCCTCAAACTAACCCACGTAAACTGTAAATTCGTGACCCACATAATTTACCCAGCATGGGGAAGTGCCGGCATGCAAGCATTGTCCAGCATGAATATGTTAAATACAGATGTATTTTCCTATTTCGCTAGACATAAACTTACGAAAAAGAGAAAGATATAAATGATTTGTTGCTTTTGTCTCTTTTTTGCAGTATTAGATACAGCTGGGCAGGATGAATTCAGTGCAATGCGTGAGCAGTACATGAGGTCAGGGGAAGGATTCCTGCTAGTATTTTCATTAACCAATAGAACAAGGTGAGTATTTAAAGTTTGGGCCAGAAAGAAGAAAAATCCCCAAAAAAAATTATAATAATTTATAATCATGTGATGATTCTCAATCCTACGGTCATTACTGTAGTTTGTAGAATTTAATTTAAAATTAATTCTATAGAAAGAGGCTCTTAGTGTGCCTTTCAAAATTAAAAAAAAAATTGAAACATTATTTTGGGGTTTAATTTTCTACATGATGTTCTGATAATTACAGAATCGAACAGAAATCATGACGATTGGTTGACTGATGATTGTTAACTGACCGACCAACTTATGCGTTAAATCTTCTTTATTGTTTAGTTTTGTTTGTTCAGCTATATTTCAACCATCAACGTAATCAACATTTTACTTAATTCAAGTATATACATACAACAAAGTATATGGTTGTGGGGATCCTCGAAAAGTTCATAAGAACTTGTAAGTGAGGTATCCCCAAAAAATTATTTGTAACTGTTGGCAAAAAAAGTGACTTTTTCCCTTCTCTGGCAAATAGCAACTTCACTGCATGGTCTTATGCCCGTTAGTAATTAGCATCAATCTTGAGGAGCCTGGTCATAGATGTGTACATTTCAATATATATATATATCTCAAAAGTGTTTTAAGGTGTGGAACTTCAGTTACTGTTTTCTTACTGTGTAGATACTTCTTGGAAATTGTTTTCAATGTTTTTTACTTGGTACATATAAATGTATGTTAGGATATGGATTGATCACAGAATATTGAATGGTTGCAACATCAATCCACTTACTCGTTAGTTTAGCCATGTGCTTTCATAATCACATTCAAATTTATTCAGGTTTGCATGTTACTATTAATATGTCTGATTTGATTTGTGGGGAATTGATAAACTTTCACTTTCTTTTGTATTTTTCCATGTAAAAGGGAAACTATTGATTTTTTTTTTAATATAGCAGATACTTAAAGCAACATGCTTCAGTGAGGTAGCACTATATATCCTATCTATTAATTATAATCCAGGGTTACAATATTTAAACACTACCCATGTCAGATGAGATGGGGTGGGGAGGGGAGGGGTCAGTTGAGGATAAAGTCTGGAACCCGGGTCAAGTCAGGTAGCCTGAGGAATATGGGATGGATAAAAAATTGATTCTTAATTGTCCTCATGATACACTTTTAAGGGAAAATGAAGACTTCCAAGAGGGGGCCTGGGGACATTTCCCAAGGCCAGCTCCATGCTGCTGAATTTACCAATGGTGTTCCTTCAACCATTCTCTCTGTTATGTTTATAGTTCAGGACTGTACAGTAACTTACACTATCCTAATATTCAAGTACAACCTTCATACTTCTACACCCTGACGTATCAATGATGTACCTTCAACCATTCTCTCTGTTTGTTTATAGTTCAGGAGTGTATCTTACCTAAACACTATCTTAATATTCAAGTACAACCTTCATATTTCTACAGGGTGTACCAATGGTGTTCCTTCAACCATTCTCATTGTTCGTTTATAGTTCAGGACTGTATCTTACCTTACACTATCCTAATATTCCAGTACATGTGACCTTCATACTTCTACAGGACGTACCAATGGTGTACCTTCAACCATTCTCTCTGTTTGTTTATAGTTCAGGACTGTATCTTACCTTACACTAGTTATCCTAATATTCAAGTATAACCTTCATACTTCTACAGGACGTACCAATGGTGTACCTTCAACCATTCTGTTTGTTTATAGTTCAGGACTGTATCTTACCTTACACTATCCTAATATTCCAGTACATGTGACCTTCATACTTCTACAGGACGTACCAATGGTGTACCTTCAACCATTCTCTCTGTTTGTTTATAGTTCAGTACTGTATCTTACCTTACACTAGTTATCCTAATATTCAAGTACAACCTTCATACTTCTACAGGACGTACCAATGGTGTACCTTCAACCATTCTGTTTGTTTATAGTTCAGGACTGTATCTTACCTTACACTATCCTAATATTCAAGTATATATACAACCTTCATACTTCTACAGGACGTACCAATGGTGTACATTTAACATATTCAATGAAACCCTGTCAACTTTGACACCATCTTTCTCACTTTTAAAAAGATTCAAAGTCAGGTCGATTACGTAATCTCAAGAAACTTTTCCATGATAGCGTGCTATGGTTGGGGTCTATACAGAAAAGCTTTAATGTACTGTAGCACCATCGAAAACAAAATATTTCAAAGCTATAGGTACTGTACAGTAAGTTTCGGTGCCTGAGTATTGGAATGATGTTACTTCATTTTTGCAAATATCTTTTTTTAAATTTTTTATAATACTCTTATTATGTAGTCCTGTGTGATAGCTGCAGTATTGTGTTTCACCATTGCTAATCAGGTGGTACAGTAAAAGGTGATCATATTTTTGTTTGTTCAGACATAACAGTAAGTTGTGCAATATGTTAAAAATAATACTTTCAGGATGTTAATATGTCAACACACAATCCTTTCATATACCATGGAAAAGATCTGAATTAACTCATATCAGTTTTACATGTATAGTTCAAAGGAGTAATTGCTTAAATATTAAGAGTAAAACAATGTTACGTTCTGAACAGGATCTTCTTTTAACCTTAAAGTGAAACCCTATATAGTCTCCCTGTATATAGATATAGATAGATATAGATATATATTGTTTCAGACAGTATTTTGCAGATGTTTTAATCAGTTTTAATCACTATGCTTTAATCAAAGCCTTAGAACCAGTGGCGGAGCGTCTATACAGTCAGAGGGGGCGGTTGCCCCCCCCCTGACGGACTCAAATGGATTGTTGGCGCCCTTTCCAGCTTTTTACCACTTTTCACTTATTCAGCGATTATTGACTTTTTTATTGCGCTCTCATCTACCTATTGACATTTGTCACATTTTGTTGGCGATGACACCTATTTATTCTTCGATTATCTGCAAATTAGCAAGGCCTGGAAAGGGTAATTTCCGGCGATCTAGGGATTACCTTTACTCAAAAAGTTTCTGTACGCTCCGCGCCAACCTGTGGTGGCGCTCCGCTTAGATAGTGTCGAAAGCGCCCCTACAGACCATTCTCGACCCCCCTGACCAATACCCCTACTGTACTGTAGCTCCGCCACTGCTTAGAACCATTGTATTTCTTTTTTAGGGGAAAAAAATGACTTTAAGTTTTAAACAAATCTGTTCTTCTACCAAACTGCTGACCTTCACATATGACAGAAGTACCTATTTTGATGGTGCAAATTTCTGTTTCGGTTTCGTGTCACACAGTCTTTAATAGTAGACTTGTTACTGTGTGTTCATTAAAGTGGTATTCAGTAGATTTATAAAGTGGTGCCCAAATCCTGATGTAATTTTGAACTACTGTACTCACTAATTAGCTAACATTGTGTAGCCCCCCCCCCCCTGGAATGAAAGAAGAAAACACCAAAATGAAGGAATATTTAGTAATTGATCAAATTAAATGCAATCATCTACAAATTGTTAATGTACATCCGGTGGTCCGAGACAAACACAAATTTAAGATAATCTACAAGGTTTGGACTACCAAAGACGGCTTTGGAGGTGTTTACATGTATCAACTTCAGGTAATTGTACAGTACAGTAACTACTGTAAGTATCCCCAATTAATAAACTGTTTTCACTCTCCAGCACCTTGGAGATACTGAAATTCCCATGATCCACCTGGAGGGAGAGTTTTACTGGCCCATAGCTGGTGTTTTATTCAAACAACTCACATATTTCTCCTAGATGTACTGGCCCAAAGTATGTGTTCTATTCAACAAACTACAGATTTCTCCAATACGTACAAGTGTACTGTCATACTAGTTATTGGGTGATTCTTGGTTATTTTGCTACATTTTTACGGACAAATCTGCTGTTGATGTCAACGAAGACCTGATTGTCCCAATGGACAACCAGAGAAAATCCGTAAACAATTTGGTAAATTTGTTTCGGAATGAGTTGTAAATCATGCTGCTTTAACAAAGCACAGTGGTAATGGTTCTTTTTATAGTTTTATTAAGTGGAAATGCTGCAAATTGAAAACGAAACAATTTTGGTGCTGTACATGATCAGTCCAATTATTCAGCTCGATATTCTGATGGTGTTAAATCCGTGGAGTACTGACGATATCGTTTGATCTCTTTCAGTTTTGATGAAATCTTTAAGTACCACAGACAAATACTACGGGTGAAGGACAGAGATGAATTTCCAATGATCCTTGTGGGCAACAAATGTGATTTACAACAGCAGAGAGAGGTGAGTTCTGATGATATAAATGAAATTTGCCCACTGTTTTCCTCCTCCTTGTTTCCATAATTTAACATGAAAGGAGAGTCAGCAATCTTGTTCATGAGAGTATAGTCACCATTCATGTTTCAATTCCTGTCAGGAACTGAGTGGGTTTGCAAAATGTAAGTCATTATTAACATCTCAATTAATCACTGATGTAAATAATTAATCCATTTTTTTCACAGTATTGTTTTTTGGTTAGGATAGTACACACATCATGTTGCTGTACAGGCCCCTCCCCCCCCCCCCCACCACCCCTTGTCACACTGTTTCACAAGTTATATACTCTAACTGTATGTGTTTGCCTGAGACACATGATCACATTATTAGGTACGGCACCACAGTTACTTGCTCCCATTGTCACTTTCCAAGGCCGATATAGCATAGATAGAAGTTTCAACTGACATGTTCTACCCACCATATGTTAGCTGATGGCTTGAGCTATCATAAAACATTCAACTTTTCCCACCATGACTGTTAAGATTTGAGCTAGAAGAGCTCAAAGTTTATCATAGTGCTCCCTATAACCCATCTGCCAGCTCTCGCTGCGAAAATCTTCTTGTTTCACCCAAGATTTTCTAAAGTACCTTAAATCACCTTCAATCCTCCAGATTTTTAAACCATCAGTAGTTTATTTCATCCTCTTCAACATCCAAGCATCTAAAAGAATGGTGATGACTCTGAAAATGCCAAACAAATCAATAAAGTAGGTCACTTTAGGGCTATTTTCCGACCGTTAACCTCTCAGACAGACGTGCACTACTCTAATTGTGGTGCGATACCATTACGTGATACTGCTCTCCTCTCTTACCTGTGCTGAACACACTTTGACATCCTTGCAACCATCCACCACTCCCCCCCCCCCTTTTGTCATGTAAGCCCTACACATTCCTGTTTATTACCTGAATGTGCAATAAAAGGAAAAGGAGATAATTTAGACCATGCATAAAGGTTGCCACTTTTAGGTTAGCTAGTTTCCTCAATTGAAGAGTGGGTGGGGGGGGGNGGGGGGGGGGGGGGGGGGGGGAAGGAAGGGGTTAGGAGGAAGGTTGAAGGGATTAGAAGGTTCGGTGTTCTTTGCATGTACACTTTACACAGGTATCTCAAGATCTGTGATTTGATGTTTTGATTCTACCTTAAATAGTTTAAGGTTATACGTCGTATGTGTGAAATTATGAAGGTGAAATCTGAAATTAAAAATAAAAAAATATTATTCTCGTAAAATATTTTGCAATGTTCTCAGCTTTGTAGCTTGTTTACATGTTGATATGAAATTTATTGAAATTTATTGAGTTTGACAAAAAATGTCAATGCTAACTTTGTTATGTCCAATTAAAACCTTTTTTTAGGTCTACTTTAATACTGTATTTGCAGTAACAAAACAAAACTATCAATTTCAATCTTTCTTAAGTGTTTCTTTATAGCATTTCTTTTTAATTGCTGTGTAATATATAACTTTCTATATATATACCTTTAAACTGAATCATATTTCCCTGTGATATTTGGATTTGATTCAGTGTCTGTTATTATGACTGCTTGTAAAAACAATTATTTTCGAGCAGTACACATGGGCATCCTGGTTAGGAAAGGATTTGTTGTTGTTGTTGATTTTAAGGCAGGATTGAGAAACCCAAACTGTATCTCAGTGAAGAAGTGAAAGTTACTGATCAAGTGGTAAGCAAGTTCGAATGGAGGAAGTCCTAAGATAACATGATCGTTGCCACTATGTAAAAATATGTATGTCCTGGAGACATACGAGGATATGTTTTTCTAGTAGTGTGTGTTAAATTTCTAAGATATAACAGGTTTATACTGTGTTTAGTTAGTGTCATAGCGTTCACAACTGATAACCACAGATATAGGGTGATGGCACATGTACAGTACTGTATATAGATTGAAGAAAGTGACGAAGATTGGGATGAAGAATGGGACAGAGAAATGGGATGGAGAAAGGGATGAAGAATGGGACGAAGAAGGGGACGGAGAAAGGGACGGAGAATGGGAGGACGAATGGGACGAAGTATGGGACGAAGAAAGGGAGGTAAAATCGGATGTAGAAAGGGACGGAAGAGTGGGGCGAGAGTGGGACGGAGAAAGGGGCAAAGAAAGGGAAGGAGAATGGGACAGAGGTTGGGGCGGAGAATGGGATGGAGAGTGGGCAGTTTACAGAAGCTACTGTACCCTGAAGTTTACTAGTTTCTTCTTTTTTGGAGTAGGGGGGAGAGGGGAGGAGATGAGGGGCAGGGGTAAATTAGTAGGACGTTAATTGACTGGTTGAAGATATAACTGTAGTACTGTACTTTTGGAGTGAAGCAAATTGGATATGCCTTTTGAGCAGACAGTCAGTCATGAAGGAACTAAGTACTTTTGGGTAATTTTGGTATCATTTGACTTCAAGTTATTTTCAGCTTGGGATATATTTACTGTACATACACAAACATATTCTGTATAAATTATTAACTTGAGGTACAGTACTGGGACTTGTAATATATATACAGCCAGTGAAATTTAGCAACAGGATATTTTCCTAGAGCTGTGAATCAACTCTGTAGGGAAGATTAAATCAAGAGTCATCTTTGTGACATGATAACTTTGAGAAACTTCCTAGAAATAATAATAAATGTCAACCCCTTTGTTCTCTCATAAAGGAAAAGCATTGTCACCGATTGATGTGTTATCACTGTTTTAATGAATCACTGAATGTACAGAATGTCCTTGAGTTAATAAGATAGTACTGAATGAAAATCTTTGATACATTTCAAGAAATGATGAGGCAACAGAATTATTGTAAATATTGGGAAAGATGGTCTAGGGAGGAAAAGGAATAGATCATGGAAATTTAGTCACATTTGTGAGTCATAACTGAGTGATATTTGAGGGATGTGTTCTAGCTTAAAGGCATTGAAGACTCGGCCCAAACCCTGTGCGGCCATCTGAAAAAGTTAACTTTCTGTTGCTTGCAAGTGACGTTTTGCTTGTGTCCCTACAAAATGCAAACAGTAATGAAACGTAACACCTTGTTATCTTTAGCTGGACTTGAGATGTCCATCGCTGTATCGTTTATACACTGTGCTGTGGGTATTGACCGCAGCTGTATGTACTGACTGTACACTAGTGTCTAATTACCGACGGTAGCAAGCTGTGTGTGTATTTTCTGGGATCGAGGTGGTGTCTAACACTTCTGTTACACCTCATTCGAAAACTAGGTCAGATTACCGGCATTAGACCTTTCTTTTTGCGCGAGTCTTCACACCCTTTAAATAGACATGTGTGTACAGTACTATCCCCACATAATGCCTGTACATTATAGTGTGTGTATTATAGCACAGTACATCTACATGTACGTTACAGTAGTGTATGATTTGATGTCTGCAATGTCAAATATTTTATATAAATTAATCTTTTGGAAAAATTTGGACAGAATTATGTCCTTTTTCAAGTGACTAAATGTATGACAATTTAATGATTTCTACTGGATTGTGTAGAATTGTGCTATTAATTCTGCATTAAATACTGTTATGCAGGTCTTTATATGGAATTTAAAGCATGTGAAATGTCACCACTAATGCCCCCAAAATATGCCACAAAGTCAGATTATGGTCACCCAGAGGTGCTAAAATTTCAACAAGAGCACATTTTTATGCTGTCCCTCCAAAAGCAGTACTCCACATTGAGCTATTTATTAAATCAGTCTAATTTAATGATATTCAATGGCTGCTAGTAATAATATGGATGATCAGATCCGGCTAGATAGCGGTCTTTGAATACAGTACTTTAGCATTTTTTACTGGCCCTAGCTGTTGCAATTTGGGGCCAGTACAGATAAATGATCTATAGTACACTATATCATGGACCAAATCTGAATTTAAAAATATGGAATTGCAATAACAGTTACACTGATTTACAAACGTGTGTCGCATACGTAATTCTTGAGATAGGCCAAGTTTAATGGAAATTAGAGGAACTGTTTAATAATTTTTAGAAGCAGCCAAGATTCGGATAATTTAGTAGTGTACTGATTGGTACATTTATAATTGCGATATCCTTTCTACCCTAAAGGGCTCTGACAGTAATGATCTTGCTGAAGGATAAGATGCAGAAAATTAATATAGGGGTATGCTAAAGGGATATGTTAAAGGGATACATGTGTAAGGGATTTGTTAAAGGGATACATGTGTAAGGGATTTGTTAAAGGGATACATGTGTTAAGTTTGATCATACCTCCCATCACAACATTGTGATCATGCACACAGTACTTAGTTTTATATCAAACGTTTTAGTTTTATTTTGCTATTTAATTAACTATTCACAAAAAAAATAAGTAACCAAGGTGTTAAAGATACATCCAAATGGGAGGAGAAAAGTTAGTACTAAGCTAAAAGAGGTTTTCATACTCGAGAGGAAGCATCCATTATTCCGGTGATCCTAATCCAATTAGGATTAGCAACATAGGATTTGTTTTACTACAAATCTTTTGAAGCTAATTCCATCAGGCGTAAACTTTCAACATCACACATGGAAAAATGTGTCTCTTGAGATTAGAAGATGGAAAGCTTCATGGCATTATAGTAAAGTGGTCGCTGGAGCTCAAAGTCTTATAGCTGAGAAGAAGCTGGTTGATTATCCTCCAAGATAGGGTAATTAGGGTGCTGTGTTTAATCAAAGTTTTACCAGTTTTCCAGACTACAGACTGTGCATTAATACTATACTGTAGGAACATCCCATTGATAGTCTGAGACAAATGAGTGTTGCCATTTGTAAACATTTAAGAAGTGAGTCTTGGAGATTCTGAAACATTTTTGCAAATTGCAAGTGGTAGTAGTTGTGCACTGAGACCTCTCTCCCCCACCCCCACCCCCACCCCCAAGAAAATAATGATAAAACATAATAAACTACAAAACAACAAACTTCACAGAAAAATAAGTGGAAACAAGAATAATCATGAACAACAAAGCAACTACAGTACAACAACAACAGCGAGAAAACTGTCAAAATTCATATCTCTTTTAAATTTAATTGGCCAATTCTGACTCCCTACAGTATTAGCAGCTGTTTTTATGCCTGTTTTGTTGTCAATTCAACACTTAAAGGAAATTAGACATTGATGTTTAATTTGCATAATTAGTTATGTAAATTTTCATTCTGCCTTTGCAATTGTTAGCAGCGAGTGGGCAGTTTTGTTGACCATCTATTTACTAATTCACTCGACCCTCACCCCCCACAACTCCTTGAGACTGTTTATTGGACATGCAGTGTCCATGGCAACCAGGGATGTAATGCTTGATTGTCATTTAATCTTGAGAGATCTCTTTTATTGAAATTGGATGGAAAAAGGTTGGCAAATTGACTAGGAGATCTTGTGTGTAATTCACTTAAGGAACAATGTGTAACAGTTTGTAGTACTTACAGTGTGTGTATTTAAGTTTAACTATATCATGACTTGTACCTAAAGTTACAAAAAGTAGGGTGTGGCAGCAATTCTGGGAGAAGAAGGTTTGTCTAAAATGATGTCATCTTTGTCCGATCTGTATTTTAAGCTCGGATCAGAGACTGCGATTTGGACCTAGCAATAGACTTTAACCTAGAGGAGAGAGGGAGTGAGTGCTTGTTTTTATATTTTTAATGCAAACGCCGTTTAGGATTGACCCCACCAGTATTCATCGCTGACCTTTACTTGTTCAAGTTGTTTCTTACCTGTGTCATTTGACAAAATACATGAACAGCAGTAGTAGGCTACAGTAATAGAAGCACAGCCCGTGACACAACTTCCTGTTCGCTGATCAAGAGAACTGAGTCTGAAAGATAGTACTGAGCATGGGATGTAGAAAAGTGCAGAGGTTCACACTTGTTTTATATAATTGTTTTAATTCTGAACATTGGTAACTGATGTGGAAAATATAAATCAGTTAATCACATGATTCAGTTCCCAAAACAAAGGCTGTTCAATTTATTAATATTTCTGTAATTAATGTAATTATATATGTATACAATACTATCTTAACAACCTTAGCTCTCTTATTGTAGCTAGTACACAAGACTCGATTTAGTACTTTACCCTTGTCAGCCAAAGGACATTTTAGGTACTGTGTCAAAGGAAAAGCTGCAGCAGCTGCCAAATCCCCTGCAGCAAGGCTGCTCCAATTCAAACAATAGAGATTATCTTTGTGGACCAGCAGTGCCTATTGTGTGATACTGCAGTGCCTATTGTGTGATACTGCAGCCTGCAGGGCCTATATTGTATTAAATGCGTAACACAATAGATTTCATCTATAGATGCAGCCTAGATGCAGCTCCCTCAGCTAGCTAACATTCTAAGTAATCATGGTGCTGTAGGTCACACACATACTTTAACTACTGTATACCTTATTTTTGAAGTGTGCTTCATAGCTGCATACTAAATATTTCAATGGTGCGAAATATGCAGGCAACCGAGTACCATAAAATGTGATATCTTTTCATATGCTTTCAATTGTGGAATTATTTCGGGGAAAGGTACAGATGAATTCTTAAAGTGTTCGTCCATGTGGGGGTTCTGTTCATCAGGATCTGTGTGACACATTTGAGAAGGGTATCATATATTAGACAGCTTCAAAGAGTCTGACAAAGATAATTAAAGAAGTCAAAGTTTGGGCTTCTAAGCTGAAATTGTTTGGATTGCTAGCATAACTGAATGTTATGTGCTACTTTGGAATGTATATACTCAATATATTTCTGCAGACATTGGAGCTTCAGTTCTTTTAATTACATGGAGGTTTTTTTTATGAATAACTCAGGCATAAATCACACAGATTTTGTTAAGGTTTTACCCATGTCATGGCAATATTGCCCTGTTAAAAAAGTTCTTGATTTGAATGTTTTCAATTTTTCCATCTGGCACCACCAGGTAACACCGGAGGAAGGTAACCACCTGGCACAAACATTGAAGATAGGATATGTGGAGGCCAGCGCTAAAACCAGAACAAATGTTGATCAGTCTTTCCATAAACTAGTCCGTTTAATAAGGTGAGTATCGCTTGCCAGCTCCCATCTTTCTGCTTTCATGACCCATCCTACCCCTGCCTGACCCATCCTACCACTCCCTGATCCATCCTACCCTTCCCTGACCCATTCTACCCTCCATGATACATCCTACTGTACCCCTTCCTGATCCATCCTACCTATCCCTGACCCATCCTAACCTCCGTGATCCATCCTACCTATCCCTGACCCATCCTACCCCTCCCTGACCCATCCTACCCCTCCCTGACCCATCCTACCCCTCCCTGACCCATCCTACTCTCCCTGACCCATCCTATCCCTCCCTGATCCATCCTACCTATCCCTGACCCATCCTACCCTCCTAGGTCCTAGGTAGGAACATTCATGAGTCTTTTGCTACTTGCCCAATACCATTGTTCATTGTTCATCTCAGAGGGGAGTTAGCAATTTTAATTGCCTTTCCTCTTTGGTCTTGGTCAAAGATGAGGGTGGGAGATTACTATTGAGGACACACTACTGTTTACCCATCAGGCTCTGTACTTGTTATTCTTACTGCACTTGTTCTCACTGAGACAGTTAGTTGAACTCAAGGATCTGACAATAATTGGGTCGAGAATCCCAGTAGAAAACACTTAGATGCAACATCTAGCAATTTAGTGTGCTGAAACTTGTAGCCAGTACTGATGACATTAATGCTAGCTTTATCAGTGAACATTACATACATGTTGTATGCAATTAACATACAACTGTGTAGGGTAAACATCAACCTCTCTCACAGTTAACGTTCTATAATAATTATAATAATATAAAAATAAAAATAAATATAAAACTGTTAGCAAACTGCTTATCCACTAGAGAGCCTGTGTAAGAGAATGTGTAAAAGTAAGTTGGCCTGACGTTTCGATCCTAGCAGGATCTTCTTCAAAGGCTAAAATTATGAATACTTATCCTATGCTGTTTGATACTAGCTCTGTTGTTACAGTATTCTTCAGTATTTTCTATGCACCTCAATGGGTACTTACTACTCATTAATGACTGTAAGCAAAACCGACTAGCAACATTGTCTTTCGATTTCTTATTTTCACTTTTAGTCTCCAATTAATCTAATTAGCAGTTCACATCGTTTGTGATATATATCTCAATCCAAAATGATCCAGTTTGTTTATCACTGAGAATTTATTTTAATGACAAACAGGAAACTGAAGGGCTCTACTGTTGTATACACATAACACATACATATTGCATTCTATCCCAGATGCACCCAGGGTATCATGAGCCATAAATTACCAGGGCATCTACAGTAGTATTTAAGAGGGTTCACTAAATGTACTAGTGCACAGTTCCCCGTTGCAAAGTCTGTTGCAACCTAAACTGGAATTAACGATGGGAATAACGATTCGCTAGAAGCTCATCGTTAATCCAGCATCGCACGATGATTGCTTTACTGTTTCCCAAACCCAAGATGTTTGACTTTTAATCCTAAAGTCCAAGGTTTGTTTCCTGTTCTGGGACTAATTTTTTCTGTACAAAACAGACCTCTTCCCCTAATTTGGCCCTAAGAAACTAGTTTTGATCAATGGTACTACTGTACAGGTACATTACTTTAATATGAATGAATGCGCGGGTTCCCAACCTGGGATAAAATAATTATCCCACGGGATTAATAATTATCCCATGGGATTAATAATTACCCTGTAGGGTAGTCAGATGGTATTTAGCGGGTATAACTGCTGACAGACAGAAAAAACAAAAAACAATTATTGTAACAATAGTAGAGCATGCATGGCTTAATGTTACCATCGTCATGGGAATGGAAATCAAGATAAGGAATCAGTTGGAGGATACGAAAGATGCGAAAATTGCTCTCAGTTGAATTACCGTACATTCTACACCAAACCGAGATGTGAACTGTTTGGAACTTAGGGAAATAAAAGTACAAGCACAACCATCACATTGATTTGATTTGCTTGTCCCGAGATCAGGCTGTGATGTACTGTACTATACACCAAATGAAACCCTAACCATCTCTGATGACTGATAACATTATATACATAGTTAAGACACAGGGGAGGGGGATGGGAATGGGCCAGGGAGGAGCGGGGGCTTTGGATAGGAGTGTCATAAAAATTGGGAACCACTGAAAGGGATGGAAGACAGTCTGAGACAAGCCAGCTGTTAGTGAGATCTTGCTAAATACAGTACAGTACCACATTCTTCATTTTAGTTTTTGAAAAAGACTTTTAAGTAAAGAAATATTGGGTACTGCCTGGTTACTTCCAATCAGGGTCAACCAGTCTATATATACTGTACATGCATGCTGTAATGTAATTACAGTTTGCGACTATGGGCTTGTGGGAACCTGTCATGTTACGCTTTTCATAAAACTGTGTGTCGAAAACTAAAATTCAGTTTTCAACTTTTCATATTCATACCCAATAATACTACAATATGAATTTTCAAAGTAAAAGTACATGGTGTGTACTGTGTATTGCCATTTCTAATTAATATAAAGGCTGTACTTCATAAGAGGCTGTTTTTGTCCTAATTGCATTGTTGTCAAACAGTTCACAATAAAGTTCAAGTTTACCCTTCAGATCAATAGAGGTTGGCCCCTTCCAGATCGGTCAAGTAAGACTGTTTCCTATTAAGTTTTTTTATTCAGAATTGTATCATGCACACAATATTGAATGCACTAGGATTGGTAATACCCAGCTTATTGCATACGTATAATAAATTAAATGTGTCACCACACAAGATTTCCGAGGTCATTTTCGAGTAAAGCCATCTCGAATTGAAAATGTTTTTGACAAACATAGCATTGTATAGTTCAATACACAATTTTACTTTCATATTTTCATGGACATTTGAGTAATATCAGTGTTCTCATGTAAGTGGAACCTGAAGTGTGTGTGTGTGTATATATGCATGCTGATGGATATGAAGTACTGTGATTACAAACTCAAACAGTACTTAGTGTAGCAGTACTTTAGTGTTGGACCCAAATTTCTTTATTTTCAAGAGTTGTTAGTCACATTTGATGCATTCACACTTGTCCTTATGTGAAAGTATAGTTATGCTCAAAGTTCATTGAGGACGCAGTGAGTGAATGTTAACGTTTTTTGTAGACTGTGGTTATGCAGTGGGTATGTTAAGCAGGAAATACAGTATTGTATGTTGATATTGTCTGCATTTTGTCTTATACAAGTTTGCGAAATCTTTACCTTGTTCTGACATTCTTTTCTGTTTTCTGTTTTTCCTCACAGAGTTTTTCAAGAAGAGGAGAATCCTCCGATTGCACAGAATACCAAAGGTTCTAAAAATTCTAGCTGTTGTGTATTATTGTAGCTACAGATTTGGCTTCTTTTGGCTTTTAAATTTTTTTTTTATTGCATTTAAGAGCTAGGTGATTGCTGCTGAGCAGAAATCTGTGAGGGTTTGTGATCTGGGACTGATTCGAGAAATTTGAAAGGGGCAGTTAAAACTAAATCTGAATCAAAGACAGAGGTGCAAATTAAGTCCCTGTTATTAATTTCATCTGGTCAGGATCACAGTCTGGTAAACCTTTGACCTTTGACCTAGTAGAGAAACGGGTTGCACATGTAGCTCTGGTTCAGCTATGCTCTCTGAATCAAAAGTGACTGCGAATCAAAGTTGTTCCTTGCAACAAAGTGAAAATGGAGCATATTAGTGAAAGGCAATGTTTTGTGAGAAACAGTATTGAGTACCAATGGCTGTGAGAAACATTATTGAGTACCAATGGCTGTGAGAAACAGTATTGAGTACCAATGGCTGTGAGAAACAGTATTGAATACCAATGGCTGTGAGAAACAGTATTGAGTACCAATGGCTGTGAGAAACAGTATTGAGTACCAATGGCTGTGAGAAACAGTATTGAGTACCAATGGCTGTGTGAAACAGTATTGAGTACCAATGGCTGTGAGAAACAGTATTGAGTACCAATGGCTGTGAGAAACAGTATTGAGTACCAATGGCTGTGAGAGACAGTATTGAGTACCAATGGCTGTTTCTTTGATATGAATCAAGAGTTAAGTGTTAATGTGCAGCCTATAAAGGTCTGCAAAGTCCTAATACTAAAGACATCCCTTGTATTAAAAGTGAAAGAGATTAAAGTATTTTAATGAATGCAATATATTGCCAGGTCTTGATAATCAGGCTATTTACTACTGTAGCTATATGCCAGTAGAGAAAAATAAAAAAAATTATGCCATTGGCACTTCTCTGCACTAGCATAGACAGATGTTACTTGTACATGAACTAATCCAATGCCTGATTGCACTATATTGAGTAGTAGCAGGGTATGACTCATATCTATGACATTACATTGTAAACACATAGCCCCTAGCGGGCAGGGAGTGTCATGTCCATAATGTCTTTGTGTAATCAATGGGAATATAGTGTAGTCCAGATTGACAACACAAGACATTACAATATGAAGCAATGAACAGAGAGAGGAGCTATACATCATTTTAAAGAAAATATATTGACATTCTATATATACCTGCATGATACAGCTGTATGAAATGATGAAAATGACTTACCAACCTTTTTGAGAATTATAAATCACAATGGTAGGCTATTGTTGTACAATAATGATATTAAGGAGCCACATGTATGGGTAAGGAAAAGTCAAAATGAATGCCTTGTAACAATAACTACACATCGGGTGGGTGCCTATCAAAATCACACATTTAGATCATTTTGGACTTTTATCAATTTGGAAATAAATTTCAGATGGGATTAACTGGGGACCACTCCCAAAGAACAAACCTGTCTTGCTTTAGCTGGCCATGGCAAAAAAACCAATCACCTCACAGATGCTAGCTTTGATTGCCTATAATGCCAACAACATCTTTATCCACTTGATAAGAACATTGGTATTGAAAAGTCAGTTTTGTTTCTGGATAAAAAGAAGACCACTTTCCGCATACTCCCCACTCCACCCTTGTTCCACCCACCCCATGTATCTTGAAGTATATCCTCTGTACACTTCCATAAAGCATCTATTTTCCTGTCTTTACTTTGGTTACAACTCTCTGATGCTTGGTTTAGACAGATTTATATTTTTACAGATCTTCTAAAACTATGCAGTGAGCTGCATACTGTAGCAGCTCCATGATATAACAATGGCCAGTTGTTGATATTCCATTATACTGTGATATACATATGAGCGCTCTGGTAATATTAAATGTTGACACTTACCAGCCATCACCTCACACCTATGTTTCTATACACTGCACAATCTATTTTCAGAGTTACCATGGAAACACTGGCTTGTATTTGGTTACCTACAAAGTTGGTAATATCCTCAAGTTTTGATGTAACATTTTAAAAACAGGAAGTTTTTTCTCTTTTCTTTAAGGTAAACTGAAATTGACCCTTTGTAACCTACCTCTGAAATTGTCTGTCGATCTTTACAGCATACAGAGTATGTACTGCCAATAGAAATAGTACACCAAGACATCTATATATTTATATGAGAGTGTTTATGTAGAACAAGAATGATAATGATGTCAAAGGTCACCTGTATTGCTTCCAAATGGTGCTAACATTGCTTAACATTGCAAAAATGATTGAATGACTGTACTTTGCTGAAGGTTGTAGGCTACGTTTCAAATTATAAACCTTGACAATTAATGGACAATTTGTAATAGGAGATATTTCAGAAAAGAACATTATGTGGAGTAAAAAACAGATTAATTGAATATGACTGGCAATTACTGGACTTTCTACCCTTGGGAGCCAGGATGAGGGTGGTGGGGGGGGGGGGGTTGGTGGGGATGAGAGAAGAAACAGCAGAAATGATGACTAACAATGTTAAATTGATGAAACTTGCAAATTGTTTGGCTATCTGATTAAACTCAGGAAATTTGTATTATTCCTAATGAAAGTTTATAGTTGCAGCAGGCATAATTTGGTGGTGGGGGTTTTGAGGTGTTGGTGATTTCAGGGTAGTGGGGGAGGGAGGGTGGGGATGCTTCAGTCCAGCAAAATAGTTATGCTTCCTCTGGATAATTAACTGAAGGAACTGTTGAAGTGGATTTGGTCACTCTCTGCCAGAAACAATTTTTTTCCCCAAAAATTGTGGTTTAGTTCAAGACAGTGAACTGTTTATTACTGGATTATTTAGTCAAACTTGTAAAATGTATGAAAGATATATTAAAACTACTCGTAGAGAAAACTACTCTCATGAAACCAGAAACTGATACCCTCTGGTATAAATTATCGATTGATTAATCAACTTTAAAATAGCAAGGATGTTAATAAGGATACAGGCCATGTAGACTAGTTGACTGAGAGACCATGAATACTGAAAACAAGAGTTACATATGCTGTCTGTTTGACTTAACCTTATGTTATCTTTTAGAGAAGTAATGGAGCTGGATACTGGAAAATATTTCATGTTGCTTTTAATGCTTGATTTGATGATAATCTATCTCAATCAATATAACAGACAAACAAGATATTAGATACCAGTTTACTGGTAGGTTGTGAAAACCATACAAATCAAGGTTAAGTTACAGGGAAGAAATTGTAGAAGAGGAGTACACTTGATACTAAGAAGAAAAACTTTAAAAAAGTACCAGTGTGGACATCGCTGCCCAGTAAACATTGTAAGTTCATCTTGTCAACAATCCAGTTGGTAAGAAGATCTGATTGTTTTTGTTGTGTGGTATTATCAAATGTATAGAAATGTTACATTAAGCCACAAAGTAACACATGCAACCTGATACCAAATTAAATGCATTTCCTTTTAGATAAACTGTGCTAGGGAAGTGGAATGAATCGATAGGGTAGAAATGGAGTTTCGACTGTGTTATTGTTCCCTTAGGATTGAACGCATTGACTACAGTACTGGGCTACAGTATTAAACACAATGGTTAACAGAAATCAACCCCGACCTGCCACTGGTTGAGCCCAGCCTAACCTAGAATTGGTTGAGCTCATTCCCAAACTAGAAGTGGCTGAGTTCAGCCCCAAACTAGAAATCAACCCCAGTCTACATCAGACAAGAGCTCAGCCACATCCTAGAAATGCTAAAAGCTCAGCCCTAAGCTATATCCGGCTAGAGCCCAGTCCCAAACTAAGACTGAGTGAGCTCATTCCCAAACTAGAGTTCAGCCGTAGCCTATACCTGGTAAGAACTCAGCCCCAGCCTATACCTGGTTAGGTCTCAGCCTTAGCCTATGCCTAGTGAGAGGTCAGCCCTAGTCTATACCTGGTTAGAGGTCAGCCCTAAATTATATCTTGTTAGGGGTCAGCCCAAACATACATCTGGCTAGAGCTCAGCCCTAACCTATATCTGGCTAGAGCTCAGCCCTAACCTATATCTGGCTAGAGCTCAGCCCTAAGCTATATCTGACTAGAGCTCAGCCTTGACCTATATGTGGTTAGAGCTCAGCCCTAGCCTATTTGTGGCTAGAGCTCAGCCCTAACCTATATCTGGCTAGGGTTCAGCCCTAACCTATATCTCACTAGGGCTCAGCCCTGACCTATATGTGGTTAGAGCTCAGCCCTAGCCTATTTGTGGCTAGAGCTGAGCCCTAACATATATCAAGCTAAACTCAGCTCTAACCTATATCTGGCTAGAGCTCAGCCCTAACCTATATCTGGCTAGAGCTCAGCCCTAAGCTATATCTGACTAGAGCTCAGCCTTGACCTATATGTGGTTAGAGCTGAGCCCTAACCTATCTTTGGCTAGAGCTGAGCCCTAACATATATCAAGCTAAACTCAGCTCTAACCTATATCTGGCTAGAGCTCAGCCCTGACCTATATGTGGTTAGAGCTCAGCCCTAGCCTATTTGTGGCTAGAGCTCAGCCCTAAACTATATCTGGCTAGGGCTCAGCCCTAACCTATATCTCACTAGGGCTCAGCCCTGACCTATATCTGGTTTGAGGTCAGCCCTAACCTATAACAAACTAAACTGAGCTCTAACCTATATCTGGCTAGGGCTCAGCCCTGACCTATATGTGGTTAGAGATCAACCCTAGCCTATATGTGACTAGAGCTCAACCCTAACCTATATCTGGCTAGGGCTCAGCCCTGACCTATATCTGGTTTGAGGTCAGCTCTAACCTATATCTGGCTAGAGCTCAGCCATAGCCTATATGTGGCTAGAGCTCAGCCCTAACCTATATCTGGCTAAACTCAGCCCTAGTCTATATGTGGCTAGAGCTCAGCCCTAACCTATATCTGGCTACAGCTCAGCTCTAACCTATATCTGGCTAGAGCTCAGCCCTAACCTATATCTGGCTAGAGCTAAGCCCTTACCTATATCTGGCTCTAGAGCAAAGTTAGTTGTATGCATTGGTTTGAATATTATTTGTTACTTCATTGCTGTTTCAAGAATAATTTATAACTACTGATTTGTGCCAGTTGTGCTTGGTCAGTAATTCGGAGACATTTCTTTTCCTATTAGGCATGTAAGTGATTATCTAATATTTCATCCAGAGTTATTCTAAGAATCATGTTCATTAAGTAGAGGTAGAAAAATTTGGTCATAGTTTCTTGGTCAACTCATTGAATTATTATAGTTATTTTTTGTTAATTCTTTTTCAATGTGTAAGGCTTTGTGCATTAGTCTGAAATTGTCACAGTATATTTCTTATATTTGTATTGTTATTGCTTTTTTATTATTGATGCATTATATAATTTGTTACTTTTGTCTTCCGAATTATGTTTTTCTTTTGTCATTTACATGTAGCATTTTTTCACCATTTCATGTGAATAGGTCACGCCTTAGAAAATTATCAGTTTACTTGCTCATATATTTGAAAAACTCACTGTTTATTTCATATATTTAAATATAAAAATTTAAATGTATCGTGGTGTTGCTCTATTTTTAGTCAAAGACATTGTTAAGTAAATATTATTATGGATTTACAAATGTCTTATTATTTAAGCCAGCTGGTAAAGATGCAACTCTGTCATGAAGAGTAACTTCATGAATATTAACATAAAAATAAATATTAATGTGACTAATGAATATTAATATGACTATTAATAAAATGAATATATACATATTAATGTCAATAATATGAAGTGTTTGTTTGTACACATCTTTACATTTTATTTATAGTAATAACAGTATGAATAAAATGGCGAATATTTGATAAAAGTTGAAATAATCGAACTTTATTTTCATGAATTGGATCTCTTTCTGGAAGGTATATTTAATATATTTTCATGCACCTAGGTAGATTATGATAGCTACTGCATGGAGTCAATGGCTCCAGCCACACCCAAAATATATAGTGGGCGCTTTCATATCGGTTCTATCTAATTACGTGAAAACTTGATAAGGTGCAGTCTATGACTGCAGAGCATAAGCATACCATGAGCTGTTCATTAGTGATATATATACAAAGTCAGTCAGTGATCTGTTCAGAGTTCAGATTGATTCAGTGATCTGTTAAGAGTTCAGATTAATTCAGTGATCTGTAAAGAGTTCAGATTAATTCAGTGATCTGTAAAGAGTTCTGATTGGTTCACTGATCTGTAAAGAGTTCTGATTGGTTCACTGATCTGTAAAGTTTTCAGATTGATTCAGTCAGTGATCTGTAAAGAGTTCATATTGACTCAGTGATCTGTTAAGAGTTCAGATTGATTCAGTTATCTGTATAGAGTTCAGATTGATTCAGTCGGTGATCTGTAGAGAGTTCTGATGAGCCAGTGATCTGTATAGAGTTCTGATTGAGTCAGTGATCTGTAAAGAGTTTAGATTGATTCAGTCATTGATCTGTAGAGAGTTCTGATTGGTTCAGTGATCTGTATAGAGTTCTGATTGAGTCAGTGATCTGTACAGATCAGATTGATTCAGTGATCTGTAAAGAGTTCAGATTGATTCAGTCAGTGATCTGTAAAGAGTTCTGATTGGTTCACTGATCTGTAAAGAGTTCAGATTGATTCAGTCAGTGATCTGTAAAGAGTTCTGATTGGTGCAGTGATCTGTAAAGAGTTCAGATTGATTCAGTGATCTGTATAGGGTTCGGATTGGTTCAGTTATCTGTAAAGAGTTCATATTGATTCAGTGATCTGTAGAGAGTTCAGATTGATTCAGTCAGTGATCTGTAAAGAGTTCTGATTGATTCAGTTATCTGTAAAGAGTTCAGATTGATTCAGTCAGTGATCTGTAAAGAGTTCAGATTGATTCAGTCAGTGATCTGTAGAGAGTTCAGATTGATTCAGTCAGTGATCTGTAAAGAGTTCTGATTGATTCAGTTATCTGTAAAGAGTTCAGATTGATTCAGTCAGTGATCTGTATAGAGTTCTGATTGGTTCAGTTATCTGTAAAGAGTTCAGATTGATTCAGTCAGTTATCTGTAAAGAGTTCATATTGATTCAGTGATCTGTAAAGAGTTCAGATTAATTCAGTGATCTGTAGAGTTCTGATTGATTCAGTGATCTGTAAAGAGTTCATATTGATTCAGTGATCTGTAAAGAGTTCAGATTAATTCAGTGATCTGTAGAGTTCTGATTGATTCAGTGATCTGTAGAGAGTTCTGATTGGTTCAGTGATCTGTAAAAAGTTCAGATTATACCCTCTGCAGAGACATTGAAGAGTCCGATTGAATTGCAAACTGTTAATTGGTTTCAACTAAATGTTGATATTTTGGATTGCTGTATTGAGCCCAACAAGAGACACTTTCATTAATGTATCATAAGCTAATTGCCTACTACCTTTGTGGATCTTTTTTACTTCGTCATATTTTTTTTGCTTTTTCAAATTTTTCTCCTTTGAAAATAGCTTGAAAAAGAAAAAGATTGCCATATTCTTCAGGACATAATTTATCTTGGCAAGTTTAGTTGTAAGGGAAGATATAAGTATACTCCAAGAAGCAAACTTTTATTATATAAAACTTAATTGTCAAAATCATTTTGGAAATTAACTACCCTTATGAATATACATGTGACTTAAATTTTCTTCCTTGTTAATTGAAGATGCCTTTGGTAATCAATATATTTGTAATTGATATTGTTAACATTTCGATGTTTTTATTTATTCTCTTCGAATGCCATACCGTGTAATATTTCCAATTACTGTTGGTCAACAGAGGGCAGCAAATAGTTTTGTGTATATCTTTGGTGACTGATAAATGCTTTTTTAACATTTATACCAAAGGTGGCAAACAAATGATGGGAGAAAAAAAATTCAGCAAGCTAAGGCCTGGTTCGTCACTTAGTAAAAATGGTTGTATAAATAAACAAGGTTGATAGTTAGATATAGATATGATATATAAGGTTAATAACCTTAGAATTGACAATCTTTGCTTACCATGATAGCTGGAACTGGTTAAGGACTGTCTGGTCTTATCATAAAAAACTAACACAAATTACTGTTTCTTTTTGGTAGTACAAAACTTGACCACAACGAAAAATGTGATAGGTCCAATGGCTGTTTTAAAGAGTTCAAACATTGACAGTCGGTTCCATTACATTACTAAGGTGATCTAAACTTGGCATAAATTTACAGCAGATTTAACTTATTAACTCAAAAAAATTGGCATCTTCCATACACATAATAAATTATTTCTATCAATTTGAATTTGGTGCAATAACCCTCTGATTAAATGCAACCACTTCATGAAGACGATTTCTGGATGGTTTTGTATTAAATTTGTCTCAGCTTAACAACAGCTAGGTAAGAGCAGAAAGATATAGATTAAGGACATAGTTTAAGTGCAGTTTATACTGTTTTTTTTAAAGTGTAACTTTCGCACGGTATGAAAAGGTGTGACTCTTGATGATATAAAATAAGTGTACTCTGTGGTGATGCATTTCATTGTCAAGGACATAGATAATGTTGTCGGAACTACTAAATGCTTTACTAATCTGTCTTTTCACTGGTTAAATTGCCTTCATCTAACTATATCTTTTTTATGTCTGAAGGTATGCCTATCAAATGTACATATATACAAACACTTTCTCATGAAATAGTTTTTTTTTAATAACACATGCAACTCTCCGCTTTGGCTTATTTTTTGGGTGGCTTTCATTTCCTCTTACGTTTTTTAACTATTTTGCTTTTTCAAAATTTTCTCCAAATGAAATAGCTTGAAAAAATATAGATTGCCAGATTCTTCAGGACATAAATTTATCTTGGCAAGTCTTGTTGGAAGTGAAGATATAAGTATACTCCAAGAAGCAAACTTTTATGATATATAAAACTTAATTATGAAAACGTTTTGGAAATTAACTACCCTAATGATTATTCATGTGACTTACATTTTCTTCCTTGTTAATTGAAGATGCCTTTGGTAATCAATATATTTGTAATTGATATTGTAAACTCTTTGATGTTTTTATTTATCTTTTCAAATGTCGTACCATCTGAATGAAGAACAAAATGGGGAAAGAAATGTTTGACTTGGGAATACAGTGCAGTAGTCAGTATTGCTAATTTCGGAACACTGACAATTTCGGACACCCCTAAGAAATGCACGATTTCACCATGACAACCTACAGGAAGAGCCAAATTTCACCAAAAAGTACGTAATGACCCGTGTGCAAGTAAATACTTACATATTTGTCAATAAAATGACGGAGATCTATGAAGTC